>OOFG01074840.1:0-10013 GCA_900323295.1 Molva molva
GGGGGATGTGGTCAGACCATGTACAGTTTACTGGCTGCAGGCGTCTAGTTACAGCTCCACATCATGTGCCAAGGCTTCCACACCGACCGCCGGGACTCCCATTACTTATTCAGCGCGTTTCCTTTCGCACGGACGATACCAAATGCATCACCGTTAATTTATTTATGTTCATCAAGCGGCTGGTGCTCATCGAGGGACTAATGTTGGTGATGTCAATCCATTCTTCCCATAATCTAAGAATGGGAAGAGGTTCAGGGATATGAGGGGGTTTAGAAATCTCTTTCTTTCTTAAATGTGGACTGGGCAGTTTGGAAAGGCGGTCAACGTAGGGGGACATGAAATGCAAAGATGAAAGCTTTAAACGGAAATTTGTCGTTTGTGTGTGTGTATGAAATATTTTGCTGTTCAGTAAGAGCACACCAGCGGCTAGGGCTAACTCCTTTGATCTGGTACGCGTGATCTACGTGGGTTTAGTCCCTGTTGTCTGTTCCCGTTGTCTACCTCAGGAAACTGTCATAATATCGAAGAGTTCTTTAACAGAACATGTGATTCAAAATGCCTATTCATTTCATCGTACTCAGTTTGTAGAACATAACATCGCTACAAAAAACATTACGCAAACACAAATGCCTACGATGCTGCATAAACACAAATTGTTTAATTACAGTTACAATGCAACTCAATGAGTTGCATTGTAATGCAATAAATGAGACTGCTATAGTAACATAAACTGTGGTCTCTCTCTCTTTGTAACGAATGCACCAAAGCGCCCTTTTGCTAACGCGGCCCTAAATAACACAAATAATGAACCTTGTTTTCCTCCTGTGCGTCGAGTCTCTGGGGCTCTGCTCCTATTCTCACCGGCATAGGCTACCACTGAGAGGGAAGGCGACAGAAATAGAGGTGTGCATAGAAATCAACTCCTACTGCACTGAGTATGCCCACCGCCAACCGCCGTGATCCATATCATTTTAACTGGAGCATCACGTGGCGGTTATGTTTCGAGTCGGTACAGGTTGATGGGCCTGCAGACGACTGTACTGTATGCCTGTCTGGAGGTCTTCAGGTGAGTGGGGTGTCTTGTGTTCAGATGAAGGACATTTCAATAACCCTTGTGTGCAATAACCCAGTCGTGAGACCCATAAATGCTTTAACACGGGTTCATATTTTAGTGTGGAATATTGAGCATTTATTCGTTTTTTTGCTCTTCTTTTTATTATTCTGTGTACAGAAGAGTATTTTCTAAGAGTCCTAATTTTCCTTGATCCAAACAGATGACAGCAGTTAAAACAAAAATCTTGTATAATACGATTTGACCTTTGGATCTAAACATTCTGTCTAAAGTCTCGATGAGTCTGCTTTGATGGCAGCTGAGCAGCTTTAAGGTATGCATTTGCACACCATGAAAGATTAGATTCCTGATGCCTTCTTGCTTTGAGTTGTTTACCTTCATTATCACTGATTAGACAGTTCTAGGTCAGTCGCGCTGAAGACACTGCACGATTTTACACTTTTAACATTCTTAGACCCGGCATCACCCACTCAATCATCAGCAATACTGTTTTCGTTCTGTATCACCAGGACTGAAGGAAACTAAACATGGTCATTTGTGGTGGAGCCGTGCGATAGGATGAAGAGCTTGAGGAGGACACACATCAAGTTCCTCTTGCCTTGACCTGCTGAGAGACAACACAAGCACACCTCTCCTTTGAAGTTGTTTTGAGGGCGGGTCATGTGACCTCCTGAGTGACCTCACCCTGTACATCGATGTATCTTCTTGTCTATAGGATCACAGACTAACGTTTATACAATACATGTATGTATGTATGTATGTACCGTGCAGATTGTAATATCAAGTATAAAAGTATAAACCCACACAACAGACATTTTAATATTTACTGCTGTTTAGTTATTACACTTTTATCCAAAGCGACTAATGGTGATTTAAGATACATGTGATTAAGGGATCGGTTGGCGTTAGACATCTTGCTAGAAGCTAGGGTAGGCAATTTAGAAACGAAAAAAAGTAAGCCAGATTTTGAAAGTATCCAACCTAAAAAATCCCACCCCTCCCTTCAGGCCTCCCTCTAAAGCCCCTCCCCCAAGACAGGCGACTAGCTCTCTAGCTTTAACAATAGGTCTGCCTAGCCTTGTGGAAAACTCCAGTCATGCACAATGAGTACGGGCACAGTTCGCACAAGAAGCCAGGAAGGTAGGTAGACACACAGGTAGGCGATCCAATAATTTCATTAGGGCCAAATTAAAGGATTGGATGGGCTTATTACAGGACTGCGACAGGCACAGATACCAGAATTTTATTATTTTAATTATTGATTGTTGTCGGGATGTAAAGACAATTTCAACCAATGAGAAGTGCTTCTAAAATAAATTGCCTATCCTACCTAGACTCCTACAGATCAAACACAGTACCTTTCGCCTGGCAGTCAGAACAACCTACCCTCCACACCATCCTGCCCTCGTTTTACAGCTGAATATCCCTAACATTTGAATCATTAGATTACTAAACTTGTATATATAAAGACGAAGTGTGGCACTGCTCCAAACAAAACGTGATACTAGGGCGGAAAAAGGAGGCATTGGAAGGGATGTGTGTTGAGTCTTGAGTATTTGATTAAGAGGACTTCTGTGACGTTTAATCAATGTTATTTGTGATGGAATGTTGTAGGCCTGCTCTTACCTAGTCTCGCAATCACAAACATACGTCTCTTTTGTAGTCCATATGTGAAGGTAGAGAGAGACTGTTACATATTGTGCCGTTTGATCAAGTTAACATTCTCATTTAAGCGATGTTTAATTTGTAGTGCCACCTTAAAAGCCTATTACTTTTTGTTACTTCAGTTAGAGGGCAATCATTTAAAATTTTTGCATATTTGAAATCATTCAATTAAAAAATAACCTATTTTCAGCACTTTGTGGATATTTTGGCAAAGTAAGCAAACCAAGGTCAGACTACTGTAGGCATTATCATATTTTAGCATAAACTACATGTGTTTTTCGTTTTCTTCTCTCCCTATATCCATGTTCCTAAGAGTTCAACCGCGGTTTCATTAACATTTAAAAAAAAAATGATTGGGTTGTATTCATCTGTAGACAGCGCCGCTCTCTTTTGTAGTTCCTGCTCACAACCTGACTCCATGGAGTCTCTTGCCTTCAGTGTGAGCACAAAACAAACAAACAAGCACAAAAAAAAACACACCGAAACTGGGCCTCCCCACCATGCGTCGACATCCTGTGGCTGTTGCCTTCTGGGAAAACACGGGTTTCACACTCTCTAAACGCTGTCCGCGGTCCGATGCGATGCTCTCTGATGCTTATACCCATCAGAGGACGGTTCCCCTCTCTCTCTAGGATAGTTAGCTACAGGTGGTGTCTTTTATGTGGATCTAGTGTCTGGCGGTGGTGCACCCCGTGGTGCACCTGAGGTAGCAGCTCTCTGCCGGTACACGGCCGCCTGCTGCGGCGTGACGTGGTTTCATCGCGGCTTGGCGCTCATGGAGGGTCCGTGGCATTTTAAGAATTACTCTGGGTTTATCTTGTGTCCCAAATCTCATTGTTGTGGGTGGAGATACACTGCTGCCAGTCTACCTGTTTGTCCGTCTGTCCTAAAAGGTTTAAAAAAGTAGTATCCTGTATATCATGGTATTATATTATAAGCCTCAAAGGTTCGGTTGGAAAAATAAGTCATCAGAGGTTTTTATTAAGGCAAGCCTTGGCGCCCTAACATGTACATCCTCATACATTGTTTAACATATATAATTATTTATTAACTTGTTTCATATTTTTTATTTTCCTTTTCCTTTTTCTTTATTGACTCATCACCTCCTTAGAGCTGAGAAGCTATGGTGTCCTAAGAGACCACAAGGCATGACGAAATGTAACATCTTTGTTTTCTGTCAAAGGTGAGAGACTGTAGAATGTTTTGATGTGAGCTGGCCATGAACACATGCTAGCTCCATTAACATACATGCTAATTGTTTAGCCAACTTATTTCAAGAGAAGAGATGTATGTTTATGCATTATATTTTCAAAATTACGAAGTCACTCATGACTTGATAAATGTGTGAAATCACTTGTTATTTGCATTTAGGTGCTCTCAGTCATCATGAGGAAGATCATGTTTTGTCATTTTGATTTGAAAGTAAAATAGGTTCTGGATCATTACAAGCTTTTGGTTTGCAATATGCAGTGGCTTATGCATGTTAACACAACATTCAACATGCAGGTGTGCCCAAAGCATTACACAGGAAAAGGAGAGAGCGAAAAGAGAAAAACAAAATAGGCTATGCCAGAATTGTATATGCATCAATATGATGTATATTACAGCAATAAAATTTGTTGAATGTGAGTGTGTGTGCTATGCCCTGTGACTCAAAGCTAATTAAGTCAATATACATTTGTATTCTTTCTCCCCAAACTATGTTAAAAACACCAGATAATTATACACACCATGTCATCAGTCATCCTGAAGCAATTGCAGAGAGAAAAAAAGAAAAACGTAAGCGCTAGCGCTGACACGCTACTGTCTTCATTTAACAAGAGCCAGAAAAAACGTAACCGCTAGCGCTAACACGCTACTGTCTTCATTAAACAAGAGCCTGACACAGTATCCGCTGTGCGCCTCCTTGTCCCTGACATTTACCGCAGAAATTTATGACTTTCACCTTCGGCTATTTTAAGTTGAGTTTTAACCTATAAATTGGAGCTACGGCTCGAGCCAGGTGATATTTATCAATGATGGCAGTGTTTTATAGGCTGGTCAACTCTCACAGCTGTTGGACGTGCAGACTGCTTGTTGAACATGTTGAGTACAAGCTATGTTGCTTTGTTGGTAGCTTCCGGAATGTGTGGCTTGAAATGTTAATTGGTTGGTTATATATTATATATTATATATTATTGTGCTACTTTGTGGTGTATCATGATATTTTTCCTGCCTCTATCAATATTTGTGTGTATAAATAGGCAGTATTTTGTTCAGTAGTTAATGGCCTACCGTATTGAATCAGCATTCAACATGTGAATAAAAGAACCGAAGTGTCATGTTAGACACCTGCTTTTGCACCTCCAACCTGTTATGTTGTGACAAGGAGACCCAGGCACTGAAGCGCAGCTAGACACGTTCCTTTGACCAGACACTAATCATGCATACTGTTCCTTTCTATTCCTTCTTCTGCACTGCAGAGCTCCTCTTATATTCTTTTCGCATTTGTATCCTTCATTTCCAGTTTTATGTGTTTTTTTTGGCCAGACATTGGTAGACATGTTGTGAAGAGCCCGTCATTTTGTTCCCCAACTTGTCCTTACTTTAAGTGAACATTTTATATTTCTTCCTCATCTGTTTTGTAAAGGAATGTTTTGTCAATATCTACAATAGACCCTTTTCACAGAGGTGTCATCGTAGGACGAACACAGCTCATAACACTAACTATGGGTCTGCTCCTTGTATATACCATGAGGGCAAGGGGATTAGACTTACCTTCACTAGTTTGGTATACCCGTGCCCATGTTTGTATCCTACTTTTGTTTTTCATTATTTCTTTGTTCAATAAATGTATTTGTTTATTTATTTTTTTATTCTATTTTGTTTTTAGAATAATTTTGGAAAATGATTTCTTCTTTCTTACTTACCTTCTTTTGTTCTTACTTACTGTCACAACAAAACCCATTAAAATAGCTAGTAGAACCTGAGTGTTGATCGTTTTAATTTGCATACACTGGATATACCTACTACTAGCTCGAGACCACTGTTCCTGTAAAGGTTTCATGACACAAACACTTATGTATTTGACTGGTGTGCAAAGGCTTGGCAAGGTTGTTTCATTCTCCATGCCACACACCTCCTGCCATTGGTTTAAATGGCTATTAGGAGGTATGAATTTGCATCTCTTGAGCTCTATGCTGTCCCATTTGCAACAGTTTTCCATCACTGCTAACAGGGTCTCAAAGCACAGGAGGTCTGGTTACTTATCAGGTTCGAAGATTTATTATTTTTTTATTTAATTGTTCGTTTATTTGTTTGCGTCTTTCCAATTTTGAAAAATAATATATTTAAATGCTTGCATACTTAATTATAATAGCTGTAATACACCATTGCACATCTGTAATAACTACACAGTCTCTTCTGGTTGTTTCATTTGGGATGCCATCAACTAGAAAAATGTATATAGTGACTATATAAAAGAAGCCATTTTGTCATTCTTGCCGTGTGATAAAAAAACGAAAATATTTAATTTAATTGACCACAGCTTTTAACTGTTTGTTACCGGGCAATGATATGGAGAACAACAGCACTAACACATCTGTTACTCTTCATCTGTGGCGTGAATACATACTGTATC
This sequence comes from Molva molva, assembly GCA_900323295.1. Lineage (NCBI taxonomy): Eukaryota > Metazoa > Chordata > Actinopteri > Gadiformes > Lotidae > Molva > Molva molva. The sequence goes on from OOFG01074840.1 coordinate 6,357, forward strand.
CAAAAATACTCAACGTTGCCCTGGGTGTCCCTCTCAACCTCTCGGTCCTGGGGCTGATAGTGGCAGGACTGCTGGCCAAAGTATCTGAAATAACCGCTCTCAATCAGACTCTTTGTGAGCTCGGCATCTGCATAGGAAGCATCGCAGGCATCCTCCATTATTATATTCCAAATAAATATCTGGAATCAGTTGTCAAGTTTCTCTATGGACTGTTACTCGCGGGGCGGCTGCTGTTCATGACCCTGGTCTGTGTGAGCTGCTACGTCGCCGTGGCTCACCCTGTTGCTTTCCTGAGGTTCAAGCCCCGGAGAAACCAGTTGGCTGCAAGTGGAGTGTGTTGGTTGGCGGGGCTGGCGTACTGCGTCAGCAACACCACACTGGAGCACAGGAAGATAACACTTGTAGCATTCATCTCGACCACCGTCTCCATCGCGGTGCAGCTGATCTGTTGTGTGCGGATCCTCAGACGGTTGGTTCAGCCGCCGCCGGGCTCCCGGGAGCCAGGGAGAACGGGTGTGAGCGGCGCGAAGCTCAGAGCCTTCGCAATCATCGCCACACTCCTGGCTTCCGCCCTCTTCACTTTCCTCCCCATCGTTATCGTGAGCGGTATGAGCGATGACATGACGTACCAGGAGTACGTCCGGTTGGACTCTATCACTAGATACTTTGCAGTTGTTGGAGGATTCATCCATCCACTGCTCTGGGTTTGCAGGGCTGAACACCTGCCATGCATAAGGGCACCCTAAACAAATCATAGAACCTTAAAAATGAGTTGCAATTTGTTGGTATGTATATATATCATTGTTTGATGGTTTCAAAAGTTGTCATTTGTGCTGGCCTAACATCTAACAAAACAATGTGTGTGTGTACCACAAAACTACTGTTTTCAAAGCTGACCATTTCAAACCCTGAACATCTCATCCAGTTGCCATGGACAACACTTTTTGTACTCCTTCTCTCCGGTCATTCGTTGACCGGAGAGACCCTGTGTGTGTGGTGTGGCGTTGTGTGATTCAACATTTGTGAGCATGGCTGTGTTTTCTGGTAGTTGTGTGAGTGGTGGCACGGCGGTCCACTTCAGTGAGCTGTAAAAGAGAGGGATGTGTGTTGTGCTGCTATAAACCAGGCAGGTTAGTTTGTCTAAAGTACCTTCGGGACGCTGAGAAGACGCACGCTACCATCAGAAGGCTACGGTCAAAGGAAAAGAAGTGGGCGAGCTTCATCAAAAGTTTTCCAGGACGATTTTTGTGCTGTGGTCTTTTGCTGATTATAGTACATAATTTCATTGATAACATTGTTTTCGTTTTTAATAGGATCAAGTAGTTTCAATTACAATCTGTATGTTCTTTGGTATGTAGTTTTACACAGCTATTTAATAATCATATCTTTTAATATAAATCTCTGTGTATTTGATTGTAAATAAACTATAAATACATTATAGTAGTACATTTTTTTATAAAATATTGTTTCTGACTATTAACATAAAAACTGGTGAACTTAATGTAATCTATACTGCATTTATGTGCCTTGATTCTGCTCAATTGAAATAGTTTATTTTTTTGAAATAAGTCTTTTTCCCTGAAACATTGCCATATACTAAATATTAGAATTAGGACCACATATGGATATCATCCAATTCTGATGTCATGTGATGTGTGCCAAATCTGAGTCACATAGCATAGCATATTTAATTGGATTTGGGCCACTTTTGGCCTGTCATGTATGTGTCCAAGACACAAAAGCTAGTACTCGATTGAGAACGATGTTTTTTAAAATCTATTTAGCATAATACAAAAATACTAAGCACTGACGTTCTGTTATAGCTCCAGTTGAATCACTTGTTCCAGTTTAATTATTTGCCGTCCCTTTGTGGTCGCTGCTTTATGAGTCCACTTGGCTGTAACAACACTGTGTTGTAATAAAACACCAACTGAACCAACCGTGGTTTTCATTTCCTCTCAGTGCTATAAGCTTGCGTCGTTAGCTTTCATTCTTCATCACACTACTCTAAGGTTATGCTTTAGTATGAACACAAATAAGACAAAAGAAGAAATAAAACACATCCATCCTTATGTCTGTAAACATGTTGTCCCCATCCATGATGTCTAAACCCGGGTTTGTGCTATTTCTGTGACGACTAAGAGAGAGACAGTGTTGGCCAGAAAGAGTGACAGAGAGAGAGAGAGAGCGAGAGAGAGACATCCCTTACACAAACCTTCTAGCGCGACCTCCATCGCCACCTGCTTGTGATGAACGGGGTCTTTGTGATCGCAACGGTGATCTCATCTGCCTTCCCATCACGCAGGAGAAACGTCGCAGCTAACAGCGGCAGACCTGCGCTGTGTCTTACGAGTGCACTTCACGTCTGCATTCCCATAGACACACATCCGACTCCTATCACAGCGTAGATACATGCTTTTGATTTGGCGCCTCACTTGAATAAAACGTGTTCCCGGTGGCAAAGGTCATCCTGTTAGTTAGTCATAGCTTTCTCACAAAAACGGAAACAAAAAAATCCTGTAGAACCTGAAATACTCTTTACCTTCTCTCTCTGTCTTTCCGTTTCTCTTTGCCTGTGATTGTGATGAGGGTTTTTTCTCATATTATCTTTGGATCTGTAAAATATACTAACAAATCAAGCATAAATCTGATCCTACTCTTAGTTATGTTATTCCATATCACTGGTAATATAAAATGCCTGTCAATTTATATGAGCAAGGGTTTTAACAGGGGAGTATCACTCTACACTTTTTCATGTTATACATAGAAGCTGGATCACACGTGTGTGTGTGTGTGTGTGTGTGTGTGTGTGTGTGTGTGTGTGTGCACACACACAAGCGTCTGCGTCTGCGTTTGTGTATGTGTGTGTGTGTTTGGATAGCTATTGGTCTTGTTTTTCGGATTACAAATTGTCATGTAATTCAGGTTAAAGCAACAATCTCTGGTATTCAAAAAGGACGCAAATGCAAAGCAGCAACTTGGTGTGGACTTGTGCTACACATCAAAGACACTTGCTTATTTCCTAAGTGAACACAGTGGCTACAAGTGCAGCTGCAGCTAGTCCAGCTGTATGCTAATAGCTGGTCTTGTGTGTGTTTGGAGTCAAAGCAGTTCTTATTCTGGTAAATGCAACCTCTAAAGCTTGGCTTTTTACATACCAGGGGGGGAAAAACATGGCCATTTATTATTTGAATTATTACAAACCAGAAATATTAAGCAGCCATCATCAGACTCTTGTAGATGTTGTGTGAGTGTCTTTTGGCAGTCGAATGTTAATTAAATTGAATGAGTCAAAACAGATCGCCACAACTTGGACCATTTTTCATTTTTACATTATTAGGGTTTATCAAAAAGCTGTGTTGCAAACTCAGCATATATTACCTTCTGTTTAACAGGGAAACCGTGTCTGTCAAACTTAAAGTTGGCACTGGGTGCCGATGATTTTAACGGAAATAGTATTGCGTGTTTGTTTGTGGTTTGTCAGTTAAACCATTTAACATCCAAGGACTCAAACCTTTGGAAAATTGTCGGTTCTAACTTCCACCCTGATCTCTCATCCATTGTTTCTGCTTGCTGGTTTTCTTTGATCTCTGTACAGCACCTTCATCTTTTCTTTACTTCCCCTTTTTTTCTGCTCATCCTTAACCCTCTATATGT
>OOFG01074974.1:0-14573 GCA_900323295.1 Molva molva
GGTGTAGTTAGAGGTGGAGGAGGTGCATTGGTTCTAGCCCGGTGTAGTTAGAGCTGGATGAGGTGCATTGGTTCTAGCCCGGTGTAGTTAGAGGTGGATGAGGTGCATTGGTTCTAGCCCGGTGTAGTTAGAGGTGGATGAGGTGCATTGGTTCTAGCCCGGTGTAGTTAGAGGTGGATGAGGTGCATTGGTTCTAGCCCGGTGTAGTTAGAGGTGGATGAGGTGCATTGGTTCTAGCCCGGTGTAGTTAGAGGTGGATGAGGTGCATTGGTTCTAGCCCGGTGTAGTTAGAGGTGGATGAGGTGCATTGGTTCTAGCCCGGTGTAGTTAGAGGTGGAGGAGGTGCATTACCGTCTCGTTACACTGAGCGTTGTGTGCTCTTCCCTCAGCTGCTGGGCGAGCTGCTGTTGGACAGACACAACTTCACGGTGATGACGCGGTACATCAGCAAACCTGAGAACCTCAAGCTGATGATGAACCTGCTGAGGGACAAGAGCCCCAACATCCAGTTTGAGGCCTTCCACGTCTTTAAGGTACGCACCGCACGATTGGCCGAGGGACTCGAGCCATTTGGAAAACTGGGAAAAAACCCTTCGGAAAGTGGGAAGTAACTTGGAGATGTGTTGGTTCTCACCCCTCCGCGCAGGTGTTTGTGGCGAACCCCAACAAGACGCAGCCCATCGTAGACATCCTGGTGAAGAACCAGGCGAAGCTCATGGAGTTCCTGAGCAACTTCCAGAAGGAGCGCAGCGACGACGAGCAGTTTAACGACGAGAAGACCTATCTCATCAAACAGATCCGGGATCTTAAGAAGCCCGCCTCGTAGGACACACAAAACATTTGACTTACTCCCCCGAACCCCGTCACCTGCACCGTAACTTTTTACTTCATAGGAAGACGTAGACAAATACACATTATTAACATGGCTGTGCTATTTATGAAGAAAAGAGAAAAGTTGTCTTTTTCCTCACTGGTTCTTTTTTAAAAGGTGCACAAAAGAAGTGTAGTTCTCAATCATTCATTCGTTCTTGTGAATCCTTTTTCATGACTTTATTTTGATCTCTAGCATGTAGCGCCAGGACTCAGGCTGAGGGCCTCAGCTGATTGGCCAACGAACAGAACCAATGGTTGAAATGTGTAGTCAGAAACCAATGCTAATCCAGGCCCGAGTAAGAGATTTAAGATTAGGAAGGTAGTTAAGTCCAATTTGAGGTTTGGTGTCGCTAATCGAAAAAAATACACATTTAAGATTGGTTCTCTAACGGGAGATGACGCCTTATATGAATAAATTTTATTCCATTTTTTGTTTAACAGGATTACTGTTTTCAGAGCACAAAGGATCTTTTAAAAGTTTTGTTTGACCTGTTTTGTGTATCGTAGCGGAGCTAGCATAGTAGTGACATCGAAGACCAAGCCTTCCCTGTCGGTCATCGGAAAGTGGAAAATGGCCGTGTGTATTTCTTCCCTCCAATGCTCTTTCTGTACTGTAATTACTTCTTTTCGTTGTTTATATTTTGTATTATTCGGCCTTTGTGGTTGAGGTCGCACTCGACTCACAAACGGGACCAAATAGTAGAGGAGGTGCCTTTTGGTTTTATTCATCTTAATTTTGGATCGCTTGCCATGTTTCTAGGGGTGCTTGGTTATTAAATCACGTATAATAAGCTCTGGATGGAACACGTTTGTTTTGATGAAGTGGTGAACCTCGTCACTCCTTATATTGAGTTGAACGCATATTTTGTAAAACTGCAGATTTTTGTTTGTGCAGAAACGGAGCAGGGGTCCGGCGTGGTTCTCTCGCTGGTAACCCAGGTAGCTAGGTGTTCTCCTGCTGTTGATTCTTTACAGATCAGTTCATTACTTTACAGATCAGTTCTTTACTTTACAGATCAGTTCTTTACTTTACAGATCAGTTCTTTACTTTACAGATCAGTTCTTTACTTTACAGATCAGTTCTTTACAGATCAGTTCTTTACAGATCAGTTCTTTACAGATCAGTTCTTTACTTTACAGATCAGTTCTTTACAGATCAGTTCTTTACAGATCAGTTCTTTACTTTACAGGTCAGTTCTTTACTTTAAAGATCATTCTTTACAGATCAGTTCTTTACTTTACAGATCAGTTCTTTACAGATCAGTTCTTAACTTGACAGTTCTTAACTTTACAGATCAGTTCTTAACTTTACAGATCAGTTCTTAACTTTACAGATCAGTTCTTTACTTTACAGCTACGCCCCGACAAACCCCCATCAGCGGTGATGGGAGGGGCCTAAACACGTCCTATTAGGTGGTGGATTTTCAAGTTGTGCAAAAAACATAATACACCGCCTGTGTAAATTAAAGAGCATAACATTACAACTACAAAACTTACAATAAACAGCCAATTTAAAATGTCGTCTGTTCATTCTGGGGGTCTTGAACATTGAGTACGGATATATGTCCACCACGAAGCAAGGGACGTCATGCCCACTAGGACATAAAAGGACAACTTAATGAATCACAGACACAGAAAAATAAAGAATTGGGGCGTGAATAAACAGTAGGTAGGCCCAACACAGAGCAGGTAGGGGTTAGACAGTACAGAGAGGTCATTAAGGATCAGGTAGGGGTTAAACAGTACATCGACAGGTCATTAAGGAGCAGGTAGGGGTTAGACAGTACAGACAGGTCATTGAGGAGCAGGTACGGGTTAGACAGTACAGAGACAGGTCATTAAGGATCAGGTAGGGGTTAAACAGTACATCAACAGGTCATTAAGGAGCAGGTAGGGGTTAGACAGTACAGACAGGTCATTGAGGAGCAGGTACGGGTTAGACAGTACAGAGACAGGTCATTAAGGACAGGTAGGGGTTAAACAGTACATCAACAGGTCATTAAGGAGCAGGTAGGGGTTAGACAGTACAGACAGGTCATTGAGGAGCAGGTACGGGTTAGACAGTACAGAGACAGGTCATTAAGGAGCAGGTAGGGGTTAGACAGTACAGAGACAGGTCATTAAGGAGCAGGTAGGGGTTAGACAGTACAGACACAGGTCATTAAAGAGCAGGTAGGGGTTGTTCTAAGTACCAGAGTAGCTGTTCCTCTGGTGTGTCTAGTATCAGCTGTTCCTCTGATGTGTATTTGTATTTTTATAATATTTGTATTTCAATAAAATACAGTTAAAGTAAAAAAAATTAAAAATAAACTCCAATGGGAAAATGAATGGGACGTTTACTTTCCGAAACATAAATCCCGCCCACTTCACAAGTCTGGACCCAGAAAATCCAGTCCGGGATTTGCCACTCGCTCAAGTTGGCGTGGCGGAACCACGCATCTCTTCCTTTCTTTTGTTTGCAAAAGGATTGTGCTTATACCATGCTACCTCAAAATCCACTTAATATCGCTCTCGACCTTTTGACTTATCTTTAGTAAAAGGACATCCGTCGATGATGATATCCGAAATGGAAATTGAATACTCGACCGACGAGGTACTAAATTCTAGTTTCCCCCTGCATCGCGCATGCAGAGATGGAGACGTGAGTGCTTTGTATTCGCTGGTTCACCGTACCGTCAACTACTCGGACCTTACCGCGGAGGATACCTGCTATGGATGGACCCCGATTCACTGGGCGGCTCGTTTCGGAAAGGTACGCAATCACAGAAGTCAGCGATCAAAATGTGGGACAGATGGGCGGGCGGGCTTGATTTTTAGATTCTAACCCTCTTTGGGGATTAGAAGCTTCAAAATAAATGACTGGCCTCAATTGGTGATACTGTTACTATTAAGACCAAGAGACCAGGAAATTAAGTTTACATGTCGGGCGAGTCGAATATCAGGACCGCTGGTCCGTCAGGCAAGAGTGGAACTTTTTAAACTATAAATTAAGGGACATAATTAGGCGGATTACTGCAGAATTACGAGGTGACTGATGATAATCTGGGTCTCTTCGTTTGCATATACACGAACAATCAGCTGGCAGTTTATACTGTACAAGATGCCAAAGGAGTATTGCTCTGCTCTGCAAGCATCGCTCTCTCTCTCACTAACCTCATCTAGTAAATTTCTTAGCAGCGGTGAAGTTATGGATTTAAACACATGGTATCCCTGTTGATTGGTCGTCACAAGCAAGCCCCGCCCTCTGCTGGTGACGTCAAACAGCCCCGCCCACACCGTCACAGCAGCTCTGTTCCCAGTTTGCGTTCAATCAAGCGGGAGGCTATATTCAAAAAAATGGATATTATTATAGTAGGCCACAGCAATAATACATGTTTCATACACTATACATAAACTAAAATTAACAAAACTTCCATGTCCATTAACAGATTTAGTATTTTGTATCTGATTTATAAATCTTTTTTTAATTCTGTTACCATTGCTTAATACAAAGTGGTAGGGTTAGGTTGTATCTTGTGCTGAACAAATATAAAAGTTCCCAGAAGATTACTTTTTTAAGGTTTTGATGTAAACTCATCGTATTCAATACATTGATTTAAAAACGGCTACTCACAGATTCACTTAACATGAATAATAATGTTTAGAATTGGAACAAATGGATAGAAAACCTTTGTGTAGAAACTACTAGCGCTGTTTCTAACTTTAAATAGTTAGAAACGGGGCAGGTAGTATTAATAGTAGTAGCTGTAGCAAAGTTTGGCTTGTAATATTTGACTTGTGACCGAAATCCTTCAGATCCACCCCTCGTTTTAACCCTGACCCAACGAACCACGGAACTGTTTTTAAAATAGTGTATTTTTAGTGTTAAGCTTTCTGATCTAGTATCGAAGTGCGCTTTTATTCATAACTAACACTGCAATAGCAACCGTGTCGAGTTAAATACTCCCGTTACGCGCCACGGGTGTCCTGTTGATGTCCTCTCCGTCCCCCAGCTGGAGTGCGTCGTCCACCTCGTGCGTGTGGGCTGTGACGTCAACACAGCCACTACCAAGCTGGCCCAGACCCCCGTCCACATCGCGACCTTCGGGGGCCACCCGGAGTGCGTGCTGTGGCTCCTCAAAGCAGGAGCTGACACCAACAAACAGGTAGGTTACCATGGCGCAGGACGCATCTTGAGCCCAATACGCGCTCTTGGTGGTCCATCGTCTCTGTGCCTTCTGGCTTCACTACATTGGTTACTGTTGTGTGTTGATCATTTAAGTTTGTCTCTTTTAAGATACCGTCACGCCCTGTGATGTTTAGTGCTTCTGTTATTTGTTATACGGATTCCGGGGTTGTAACTAAACAAATAAAAGTGTACTGCGTCTGCTGTCTCTTCCTAAATAGTTATCATATTCCAAATAATTAATGGAGTATACAACAGTTACCAATATAACTTGGCAGATTATATTATAATACTTGTATGTTGAGTCACTGTTATGTTGTCCGCCAATTCCCTACTGACTGACGCGCACTGATACCAAAAGACCAAAGGGCTATTTGTTTACATTCGTGGCTGGTTGAGTGCTCTTAGGCAGAATCAGTACAAGGAAGTCATTTTGACAAATTGTATTGTTTATGGATGTGTTAGTGAAGCCAGGATAGGGAAGCCATTCTCCACAGGCAAAATAACTGACTTTACAATGCTGAAGCATAATGTCAAAAGTAGCGGCAGGGGATATTGATCTGTAGACCACGAAGGAAGGAAAGTGAAGGCAGGGTAGCGATCCATAATTGCTTCATTAAGAGGCCACGCCCCACATTACAACCTATGCAGCTAGTTAGGGATGGATTCATGTGGAAATTATTAAGTTATAAGATTAATGCTGATCATGGTTTTAGGATTGTGTGATTTGTTCCATCGACTTTTTACCCAAATATCAAAAAGCTAAAATAACCGTAATTGAGTCTAAAGATGTATCCATGTCATAACCTACTCACATCAAACATTAAAACACAGTTTCCATCCTCTCCCTCAGGACTACGGCGGTGAGGCCCCGGTCCACAAGGCTGCCCGGGCTGGGAGCCCAGATTGTGTCAGGACCCTTCTGCTCCACGGGGCCAAACCTGAGTGAGTGAGAAGGGGAGAAGGGGATTCATCTGAAGGGGCCCTGTTTATACCAGCGTGGTGGATCTCTGCAAACCGGGTCACTGTCGAATCCCTCCAAAGAGAAACATCCACACCAATCACAGCAGAAAGGGTCAGAGGACCAAACCAGGCGCCTCGTTCTGCTCTCTCTCTCTCTCTCTCTCTCTCTCGCTCTCTCTCTCGCTCTCTTGCTCTCTCGCTCTCGCTCTCTGTATGTGTGTGAACACATTTCACACAAGCGTTGTTTGCAAACATCCGGCTGAGGATATGGGGAATAACGATGAGCATTACACCCGATATCTGAAACACAAATAAAAGACCTCAAACTTGGACATAGGAAGATAAAGACGACAACAGAATAACAAGTGGTGATCACGTGGCCCCCAACACATTGTATCAATCATTGAGCCCACATAAAGCCTGCTGTGCCAGGCCAGCCGCTGACAGGAACAGTATGAACTGGAAATGGAAAGTGTTTGGTTTTAATGTTCCTGAGTCATTATGAGCGTATTTTCCTCGCTCGGGATAGAAATCGTAAGCATCGGCTCAATTTTAAATAACCATTTCATTGAGAGTGGGATTGAAGTCGACAAGATGCGGTGTCCATAGCATCATATGCACCAAAATGCAGTTTATTACTCCTCACTGTCATAAATAGTTCCCTTTCAAAGACAAGGTGCTGGAAATTACAAGCAGCAAAGAAGACATCACCGTTCAAATACAAGTCCGATAGTAACTCATTGAGCGTGACAATTTCGGCCCTCATTGCCCAAAACAATGGAAGAGTTTCCTGGGCCCCCAGCTCTCCATAAACCCCCATCCCTTCCTCTCTCTGTTCCCCAGCTTGAGGAACGCGGCCGGGCTGACGGCCGCAGACCTGGCCTATGCTCAGGGCTTCTGGGAGTGTTTCCAGCTGCTGTCCAATGCACAGAATCACCTCGTTCAGCTCAGCCGCTCTCTCACCGCCGGCCCCTCGACCTGGCCCTGCGAGGGCCAACCTAACGGAGCCGGTGGCAGGAAGAGGCTTCTGGATGAATGGGAGAATATGTGCAATAAGAAAGCCAGAACTGACAGTAAGTATGTCCCAGAGCATCTCTATGAGGTACACTGCACCTTAGGTGATCTGTCCTTTTTATGTTTCATTCTTAACAGTTGATGTTATCCGTGATTGTTTGGGTTCATGTAGTCTTCATTGATGATGTGCATGGCTATAACTCTGCACCTGACGCTTAAATCGATTTATTCAATTATAATGACTCTTTTCCAAAATAAAATCAACCCCCCCCATCAACACTGGTTGGTAAATGTAAACCGTGGCATCATCGTCGAATGTCCCCTTTAAAAGGAAGATAACACATGAGTAAATGTAGGCCGTTTACACGTGTGGATTCTACAACCGTATCTGAATCCTCTATTCCATCGAGATTGTAAAACACGTCCGTTTACACGGAGGGCCCGTCCACGACGCCTCAGCCTATAGGGGCAGCTGAGATCCCAGCCGGATGAGGATACAAGTATAACTCCACTCATGCATTCGTCTTTCCTCCGTTTCTTTAATGGCGTAAGACGACACCAAAGGGCTCTTCAACGGCTTCCTGAAGCCGGCCGACACGTCCTGGACCGGCCCCAGCGAGGCCCTTCTTCGGCCCCCCGCGGTGAGACGCGCGCCGCTGAAGAGACCGGCTGAACCGTCCGCGGAGAAGAAGCCCTCCTCCTTCACGCCGGCCGATCGGGAGGCCCCCGGAGAGACGGGGCAACGCCACGGGGCCGACATGTGTGGCTCCCTGCATCGCTCTGGGAGCCCCGGCGTCTGCGTGGCCCCCATGACCTCTGACCCGGGGGACCTCCTGCATTACGGACATCACCACGGCTTTGGAGATACGGCCGAGGACATCAGCGCCGTCGGGACGCGGCCGCAGCCTCTGGTGTAGGACTGTCTGTCTGTAGGGGTCTGTCCCCTGACGCTGAGAAGGGACAGACTGTGTTCAGATGGTTTAGGAGACGAGTCTGTCCCCTGACGCTGAGAAGGGACAGACTCTCTTCAGATGGTCTAGGAGGCGTGTCTGTAGGAGGGGTCTGTCCCCTGACGCTGAGAAGGGACAGACTCTCTTCAGATGGTCTAGGAGGCGTGTCTGTAGGAGGGGTCTGTCCCCTGACGCTGAGAAGGGACAGACTCTCTTCAGACGGTCTAGGAGGCGTGTCTGTAGGAGGGGTCTGTCCCCTGACTCTGAGCAGGGACAGACTGTGTTCAGATGGTCTAGGAGGCGTGTCTGTAGGAGTCTGTCCCCTGACTCTGAGAAGGGACAGACTCTCTTCAGACGGTTTAGGAGACGAGTCTGTCCCCTGTCTCTCTTCAGATGCTCCGTGGTATATATCTGTTTTTTACTGGTCAGTACGTCCACTAGTTTGCATAAGATGCATTCCTTTGCACTATTGAGGGGAAATCGTTGTTTTTTTTAAATGCCGAATTTAAGACGCTTTGAAGAGTACTTTCTCTGGCACAATGAGTGTCCAGCGGCATTTCAAAAGCCTTCCAGCCTTAAGCCAAATTCCTGAACGCCTCCGCTACGGATCTGGCGGGAACTAAAAGATGAGGCTATGGGCCTTCCTCTACCAAAGAAAACCATTTGTGAGTTGCTTGTTTTAAATATGGCTCTTGTAATTTAAATTCCATGTGGTGCTGAAAATGATATCCTTTTATACTGTCTTTTTCACTCGGAAGACCCTGAATGAAAGTCTTTGTGATAAGAATATAAGATAGGCCCTATTTTTTTAAGTGAACTTTGTCATGTGGGAATAATTAAATGTTCATGTTTTGTCCTTTTATCTTGTTTTTTAGTATACAAGGTGTAATCGTTTTGTACACGTTACCACTGAGTTATAGAGTAGTGATACATTAAATAGCACTCAGGGAGGATTTGGTTTACAGTCAGACAGAAACCATGCAACAGAAAATGAATGATATTATATCCACTACACAGGCAGTTCGTGTAGGCTAATTGGTATATGTGCATTGTTAAATGGTTTAATATTGTGGCAACGGAGGAAGAAGAGAAAGAACCAGACGGGAGTCCAGGTTTTATCCTATTATTGTTATATTATTATATTATCTTATTATCTTATTATATTATTATACTAACCCTCACTCGGACGCGGACATTAAACAAATCGCTGCTCAGACGGAGCTTTACCATCCACACACACCGTGGCGTAATAAAATAAGTGTCCGAAAAGCCCAACTTTCTCGCGGACACTGCAGTCAATCGCTGCCCAGACAGATCTCCACACACGTCAGACTACCTCGGAAAATGTAGTCTGACGTCACGAAAGAACGCATCCTGCGTTCGCAGCAAGGTGGACCGTTCACGTAGTGTTTTGGGGAGATTGGCAAAAACAAGATTTTACCCCTTTTTTCTCTAAATTAGGGATTTATTTCGGTAACAGTGATACAATGGCATAGATCACTATGCTTACGACCACAAATTACCATATTTAAAACAAAAAAAGAAGTGGTTTTGGGTTCAGCGGCGCTTCAGTGTGCGAGAGAATCACTAATACAACCCTCATGACTCTTAAGACATCTGTCTTTATTACAGGACACGTGAAAGTAAAATTGCCCATTACTTAATCCACCACCATGACCACCTCGGTGGCGTTGTCGATTCCCGCCGACCCCACCCGTCACCAAGGAGTAATCCCCCATCAATTGATTATTAATTCCACACATAATGTCAATACCGAGACGCACCCAGGAGGGCACTACAGGTCAAACTGGCGATAGTCAGTTTGTAGTCAGTACTCCCAGGATCCTTTGCGGCACCCGGAACACGGAGACCACGGCCGTGCCACCCCCGTCCAGTAGGCGGAGGTGTCAAACTTAAAACCCAATTTTCTCGTGACCAAACCAGCAAAGAAAACAGGAAATTCTACTGTTATGAAGTTGACGTCCATGGTTAGTATACAAGGTGTAATCGTTTTTAAATCAGGTATATACGTCAAACATTTAGAATATTGTAGTTATTTGGGTCTTGGGGACGTCATGGGATACTTTTATGTAAACTAGTTGGGGTGCAAGTCCGAATTTATAAAGTCAGAAACTGCTTGTCGCCATGCTGTCACTAGATGGTGCCAGCGAGGCCAAAACGGAGAAGCACGTAATGATCTATTGAAAGATAAAATATGGGTCTTCACACACGCAGAAGCATGTAATGCTCTTTTGAAAGATATAATATGGGTCTTCACGCACGGAGAAACACGTACTGCTCTATTGTAAGATGCATTATGGGTCTTCACATACGTAGAAGAACGTAATGTTTTCGTGTAAGATACATGATGGGTCTTCACATACGTAACAACTTCTCGAGACTGGATTCAAGGGTTTACGTTTTCACATGCATTGTAACAAATTCATGTTTTCCTTACAACCAGAGGACCATATTGAGGCCAGGAATGTGGTATTGAAGTGAATAAAATGTGTATATATATGAAAATACATTATTGAATGGTTTAATATAGAATAGGCAGGTGCTGGACCACCCCTGTGCAGTAGGCGGCGGTGGCAAACCTAAAACCCAATTTAAAACCAGCAGAAAAGAAAACAGGAAATACTAATGTTATGAAGTTGACATCCATGGTTAGGAATAGTCCCAAGGAAGTCCGTGATAATTCATCACGACCAGTTCTCATCTGTCGCCTTTTAATGTTACACTGCCATGCAAACCATGTGGCTTAAACGGGTTGTCGTCCGTCGCTTGTGGCCCAGATGCCGGACGGTCATATCCAGATCAGGTTCATCCTGCACACATGCTGGGAGGACGTGGATTCAGCCCGATGGCTTTGACACTGGTGTGAAGACCTACAACAGCCTGACGAAACAGAAGGAGCCACTTATACTGACGCGAGAGAAAGTAGCCACCTGGTAGGCTATTACATTGATACTGATTATATATAATAATATAATACGGTATTATGTTGTCATTTGAAACGGTACAATGTAGTGTTCTTCTTCAGGTACAGCTGTGGACCCACTGTCTACGACCACGCCCACCTTGGCCATGCATGGTAACTAGTTGTATGTCAAAATCGTGAAATATTACCCACATCCTCTAAATACTTAATACATTAACGCGTTTGGCATTCGTCTCGTTGCAGTTCTTATGTCAGGTTTGACATATTGCAGAGGATCTTGTCCAAGATGTTTGGAATTAGTGTCATTCACGCCATTGTCATCACTGATATTGATGACAAAATCATCAAGAGAAGTCAAGAGGTAAGATGTGGATCTACCTAGACATAAATAAAGAAAAATTATGTGTTCTGTATTTATATATGCGTCTGATGAAACCCTTACATTGTAGGAAAACATATCTCCAACGATCCTAGCCCGAATATATGAAGAAGAATTCAAAAAGGACATGCTGTCATTAAAGGTGTCCAATACACTATTTTACTACATTCAAAAATGTCTTTCAGAATGTCACACTACATCAACACGTAGTAAAAATGTACACAGTTCATTGCACTGACTGCTTTAACGTTACTCAGCTATACCTCCATCCCATTCAAAGGTGTCTTAACTTATTGTAAACTTGCATGAAGAATCTGTTCTGTGCTAAGATATTGTTTGTCTGAGTTACGGATCAGTAATGATAGTTCGACCCTTTATTTGAAATTAGATTTAAGTTTAAAAGACATATCATAATACCTAATATGCTGCAACACCCATTATATAAAAGCAGAATTGCAGTCGAGAAAATGTGTTTTCTCTAAATAAGTGTCTGTACCTAATTTGTATTTTATAAAACATTTGTTCTAGGTTCTACCTCCTGCAGTGTACTTGAGAGTAACAGAAAACGTGCCTCAAATTGTTGCTTTCATTGAGCGTATTGTAAAAAATGGACATGCCTACGCCACAGACAAAGGTAAAACCAAATGTATTTGAATATCATACATGAGCCAGGGGCGGTTGATGAAGATAATACCCTGTGGCATTTAATATAATAACCCCACGCCTCAGAGTGGGTTATCCTGCTTAACCCATGCCCAATTAAAGAATCATATCTTTTTTGTCATTCATATTTTGGGGCCATTCGCTCCTATATCTCCCTTTTGTATTTCAGTTAATTTAAAAGGATGATAAGACTGCTGTGAGACTAAATCATAGCCGTGCAGTTATTGAAAGTTGATCCACACTCCTCCAGCCAATTAGAATACAGTATTCGGTTTTAAGCAATATTTTTTAATTGCAATGTATAATGCATTCCGCTGATCAAGGACATGACTGAAACACACATTTTACTGGACAGGAATTACTCTAGAAATAACCTTTTTCTGTAAGCTGTATGCCTTTTCCTTTCAGAATTTCTCTAGCCACACAAGTTTTGCAATTCCAACGTAGTTTGTCCCGTTTCAATTCCAACGTAGTTTGTCGTTTCTTTTCGTCATTTGCAGGCGACGTGTACTTTGACATCCGTTCCATCGGCCGTCGCTACGGGAAGCTCTCAGGGGCCGTGGATCTGCACAGCGAGTCTGGTCAGTTCTACATTTTTACCAAAAAACAGACTTTAATTCCCACATAATCCTCTTAATTCCCGCCTCACACGAGCCGTGTTTGTTCTGCACGATGTGTTGGGACAGGGGACCCCGATAAACGGGACCCCCGGGACTTCGCCCTCTGGAAGAGCGCCAAGCCCCAGGAGCCTTCCTGGGGCTCCCCCTGGGGGGGGGGGCGACCCGGCTGGCACATCGAGTGCTCCACCATCGCCAGGTGAGGACCTCCACCCTTTAGAGAGAGAGGGGGGGAGAGAGACCTTGAATAACCACCGTGAGGTCATGACGCTCTGTTTGTCATGCTGGAGTGATGCATGGACCCCCGTCCCGCCATGTCGTCTGATTTAGCTCATAAACACGACTGTTTCAATGTCCCCTGATTACCTGTAGCTTCATTCTGCTGAGTGAAGTGATGGCAAATATCACTTTGCCTACAGCCAGCTAGCATAAACCGGGCTGCAGTACGATACGTTGTCCATGTCAAAGATTGTCAACGTTGTTTATTTGTGTTGGGCACTGAGATGCTCTGATTGACCTAAGGGTTAATAATCAATAAATACACAAACGCAAACCATTCAATAGCTCATAGTTTCAATCATAAAAGGCTGATGTATCTTCTAAATGTAGCGTATTGCATCCCATGTATAACGTCGCGGTCTGTATGAAGCCTGTATGAATTATTGTATTTGATTTCCATTCAATGTTCCTATGCTAGTCTTTTGCTCTCTAACCATGGGCACCTTCCAACGGAGGCTCCCCAGGCTCGCTGGTGTAACGGGTTCTGCTCTCCTCAGCTCTGTGTTTGGAAGTCAGCTGGACATCCACTCCGGGGGCGTCGACCTGGCCTTCCCCCACCATGAGAACGAGATTGCCCAGAGCGAGGCCTATCACCAGTGTCCGCAGTGGGGGAACTACTTCCTGCATTCAGGTGGAGCCAATCTCATCCAATAAGATCCTTCAATATCAAGGGGACGTCTTTGTGTTGGAGCAGGGCTAAAGATGGATCAGAAAGCACGGAGACGGAAATACAAAGTGTGAAAACTGAATCTGAACTGAAACATCTAAAGATTATGTTGGACCCTGAACACAGAGAGCCTTGAAATGGTTCTGCATGTCTGGACTTTAGGAAGCTTATCTTTTAAACTAATGCACCACTTGTTCATGAGACATGATGTGTCTGTAACATTTGTGTCATCCAGAGAATTTGGTTTGTTTTTCAGGGCACCTGCATCTCAAAGGCAGTGCAGAGAAAATGTCCAAATCTTTGAAGAACTACATAACGATAAAGGTAAAATGTTTTTTTACATGTCATACTGTGACGTACACAATGAAGAATGTAGAAAGCAGACCTCTTTGCATTGCGATCCCACAACTGTTTTCAAATTGCGATTTGAAAAGAGATGCGAAACGCAATTATACTAATAATGCATCCTATTTTTATCTTTTAAGGATTTCCTTCAGTCTTACTCAGCCAACGAATTCCGGATGTTTTGCCTTCTTACTAAATACAGATCAGGTAAAACAGTTCACTTCTCTACTTACATATTATATTACATTACATACATTACATATACATTGTATTTGCTCATTCATGAATGGGTCTCAATGAGAACAACTTTCAGGTACCAAAGGACAGGAGGTCGCAGAATTGTTCCTGTTTCTTAAAATGGAGCAGAAGACGAGCCAGACATGTCTGTAGCCATGCGTTTAGCAGAACACCCACAGACATGTCTGTAGCCATGCGTTTAGCAGAACACCCACAGACATGTCTGTAGCCATGCGTTTAGCAGAACACCCACAGACATGTTTTGTGGATTGGGGAGGTCACCTGCTGGCCAAGATAAGCAGAAACATGCGGATTATGGATTGCGGGCAGATATTAAAAAACATGTTCCCACCCTGAAAATGAGGTCACAAATCAGGTGGTAGTGTGGCCCCTGTGTAACATCCTCCTCTGGGGGGACTGGGGCCCCTGTGTAACGTCCTCCTCTGGATGGAGTGGGGCCCTTGGCAGATCAGTTCT
>OOFG01075092.1:0-10075 GCA_900323295.1 Molva molva
AAATTTTGCGCAGCACTTCAAATATCAAGGTTTCGCCATGGGTCACAGCAATACAAAATAAATAAATGTATTGTACCTCCGGAGATGTGTTATAACAAAATTACATTCAATGGAAGAGGGCTTGCACTCCTCACTCACCAAAAAGGAATCTATTAACAATGAAAGCACTTTATTTTTGTTGGCGAGGACGACATAAACAAAACTAAGCCACTTATTGAAAGTACAGAAAGTTTTCTTTTGACTCAGAAAGGTAGGCCGACATCCACTTTCCTTCCACCAGTGGGATTCAGGCCTTGAACGCACAGTGACCGCGGTACATCTCTCTGAATAGGTGAAGCTCAGGCTGTTCTTGCTTTGTGGCCGGTGTTCAGGAAGAGAACTGAATGCTGATATATGTGGACTTTTACTGCAGCGAGTTAGAACGCTGGATTCACAAAAGGCGCGATGTTTGTGGGAAAGCTATGGACTGCATGGTTCCAGACAAAGTCTGAACTGCTGTTGGCAGGCTAATTATTAAAGACAATCACGCACACTACATTCTACATATACAAAACAATTTCAAAAACCAAAAATATGCAGGCTTCTTGGTGCTAGTCAATATTGGCACACTCACACACTAAGACACACACACACACACAGACACAGACACAGACACACAGACACACACACACACACACACACACACACACACACACACACACACACACACACACACACACACAGACACAAACACAGACACAAACACTCCCTGCATTCAGGGGGGTTATAGGGTGCCATGGCAACCAATTGCCCATAGGGCATGGACACCGGTAAATAGCCAAAAGAGCAGATTAAAGAGATAGAGGTCTGTGTGCATGTGCATGTGTCTGTGTGTTTGTGTGTGCATGTGCGTGTGTCTGTGTGTTTGTGTGTGCAGGTGCATTTGCTTGCCTGTGTCTCTCAAAGGATGAGCAGTAGGCAGAGTATTGAGAATGGTTCCTATGGCGATTGATGAACTGGTTTTATGAATGTTAAGCCAGCTGGATGATCATAAAATGTGTGTGTGTGCAGCTGTGTTTGTAGCCATTTGTGAGTGAGTGTGTGTGTGTGTGTGTGTGTGTGTGTGTGTGTGTGTGTGTGTGTGTGTGTGCGTGTGTGCATGTGTGCGCTTGTGTGCATGTGATCCTCAGATCTATACTATTCTGGCAGCCCGGCCAATGAGCAGGTCGGGAAGCTGGAACGTCGGGCTGCCTTTCATACCAAATCCCCACTAATGTTTCAAACTGTCAGCGAGCCATCGCCTGCCAGTCACTGGGGACCAGCCACCGTTCTCCCTGTTAGCTCTACGCGTGAACAGCCAGTTGGCTTGTTCAACTGTAAACCGGGCCACTGGTCCACAGGTGAGTGATGGAGAACGGATGAACTGGTTGTCTAGGTCTGGCCAGTCTCGCGGGACGCACTTGCACGCAGAAACACACACACACAAGCAAGAACAGTTGAGATACATTTTCTGCAAAAACACACACACACACAAACGGCTACAAACACAGCTGCACACAAACAAATTTTATGACTGTCATCCCCAGTCAGCTGGCTTAACCGTCATAAAACCAGTTCATCAATCGCCATAGGAACCATTCCCAATACGCCTACTGTTCATCCTTTAAGAGACACAGACACACACAGACACATGCACGCACACGCAGACGCACACACACACACACACACACACATGCAAGCACACGCCGACGCACACACACACACGCACACACACACACACACACAGACACACACACACACACACACACACACAGGGGCCGTTATTGGCAGCATGTGCTTGTCCTTCCATCCCACTGAGCTTGTGGTCCTCATTGAGGTGCGGCCATTAACCTGATAAGCTGGGGCTTAATGAAAAACGAATGGGCTAATTAGGATGAGGAAATGTTACGTTAAACACTCGGAGGGATGAGAGCAGGGTAAGAGATAGTCAAGAGCAATTTTTTGATGTTTAGAAAGGTTTGAGAATTAATTTTGATTTTACATTATTTTATTTTATTTATATTTTTTATTTGGCAGATGGGATGCAGGAACTCACATATGGCCCTTGCAAAGGAAATAGACAGTAAAAACTGATTAGAAAGAATATTACATTGTAATCTAATTGTATTCCGGTCGGAAGGTATTAAACAATTTGGCTGTGTTTCAGCACTGATCTGCAACCGTCTGCTTGCCGAGGAGAGCCGGCCCTACGGTGTACTGGACCACTTAAGACTCACGCCATCCTTTTTTAAATTCCCTCTCATGGCTGAAAGGCTAGCACTGGTACTACTGCTGTAAAGGGAGATCTTCAGGTTGTTTCATGGAAGCAGTCTGGTTGATACAAGGTTGTAGCATTCCATGAGTTGTAATACTACACTGAAACAGGCAATCATCTACTGTGTGCATGGTCAAGGGAGGATAGAACCAGTCAGGGGCAATATGGGTAGTAGAGTTCAGGGGAATATCGATACCAGGACATATACCAGGGGAATAACAAAAAAAGAACTCATGTTATGAGCAAATCTACAGTTCCAAGTACTAGGGAGGAAGACAGAGTATAAATTGGTTTGTAGACGGAACCCGGGAGGAGGAAGAGATATGTGTCTATTGAAGCAAGTTGGGAGACTAAGCTAACAAAGTCTTTCTTTCACTTATGGGCAATAACCTTTGTATCATTCAGACTTGTGCTTCGATAATCTCGGATTAAATTGTCATTGACGATTTTTATTTGTATTTTTTGATCTGAGGATTTATGACGTACATTTCTAGAGAGAGAAAGAGAGAGAGACAGAGAGAGACTGACAAAGAGAGACAGATGGAGAGAGACAGAGAGAGAGACAGACAGAGAGAGAGAGAGACAGAGCTAGACAGAGAGAGAGAGATCTGTCATCCCTCTTCATTCCCATGGGCTACAAATAAAGTCAACTCAGACAAACACTGTCATATTGAATGCTAAATCCTGTTTCTTTTTGATGTGGAAATATTATTAATGTATTTACTTTCACCTGCACTTCACTGATACTGCCATCTCAATTTAATAGTATTTGAAGTTTTGAATATAATGTTTTCCTCTTACTTTTTATGTACTGCCTTCTGATGTTGGCATCAAAATATTTTCATAAATGTATTAAACTAGCTTGTCAAAAGCCGGTGGAGCAGGTGGTGTCTACGTAGCCACTGAGCAAGTCTACTTCCGCAGATGGAGAGACTAGTTTGCGATGGGAACATGTTGATTTGTTTGGATTCAGGTGAAATTACAGCCTGCGACAGTTTGTTGGGCCAAAGTGCAAACAAAAATGTGCCAATGGCGTCATTTAGGGTGAGGATTCAACGGGACGTGGTGGATGCTGCAAGATTCTTTAGGGTATACGTTTAATCAAATGCAGTAAATGTCAAATGTAGCAGGTCACGGATAACATGTGACAACATAGAGCCGCCCAAGAGACAAATGTTACATTGTGGACAGTGTCCTGAAAGGAGGATTCTCCTGCCGGCTTTGACTATGCTGTGTTCAAGACTCTTTCAGACGAACCAGCCATCAGATTTGATGCTTCAAGGAACTGACAGTTGAAATAACCAATGATATTGCTGTATTGGTCATTAGGGGCAGGGCACAGATTATCCAAGGTAGCATGACTCGGGGATAAATGGCCTTGCCATTTATATTGAGCACATGCCATTAAATAATAAGGCAATGAAAGCTATAGATAGCTAGGAATTTATAAGCAATTAAATGTTTGGAATACGGCTCACGATTATGTTTAATATGTTCGGTGTGTTGTTGAGAGGGGAGTAGGACTAATGGATTTTATGTAAAATGTTAAACTCAAACCACTTCAGGGATATCACATTTTTATATTACCAGTGCAAAGTATGAATAACTGTTTCAGAGAGCAGTCATAAGTCGACCGGCTAACTTGGCTAGTCACGTAGCGCGCGGCGGTGTACACACGCACAGAGTCTCTCGCCGCAGACGGTTGCTTGTCAAGTCGAGGTCCCTGAGTGTTATATTTCCCTGCCTGTTTGAATTGAAATGCAAAGCAGCCACTCCTGTGTAAATCCACTTCAGCTCCGGCGGCCCCTGTAGTGGCGCTACAAGGACCCATCTTTCTTTTTATACAGAAGCCACCACATAATTTCAAAATCAGCTCGCCTCACTTATTGAATAAAAGCCTCCGTTAAAAAAGTCACCAAACAAACCTTGAGGCCTCGGACACATGCGCACACGCACACAAACGCACACACACACACACACACACACACACACATTGGACACACAGATAGACACACGCACGCACGCACACACACACACACGCATGCATGCACACACCAGGGTAGGAAAGAAACTTGTTTAAACAAGGGCTTTTTGTGCGTCCATATAATACGTTTCGGGGGTATTTTTGACAACTTCCTGGGAGATCTTTTCAAATGTCGGTAAATACGTTATTGTTTCTATGTTTCTATGTTGCATGCACCAATATTCAATGAAAAAACAAAACCTGGACCCACTTTGCAAATACAGAGTGAAATACAGAAGTTAACTTATGGGGGCACACACACACTTACACACACACACACACACAAACACACACACAGAGGCGAGCACAGACGTGATTCATTTTCTTCCTGCTGGAAAGACAGCAAGTGTAAAAAAGCGTGTTCTGCTGAGTGACTGCTGAGTGACTGCTGAGTGGCTGCTGAGTGGCTGCTGAGTGACAGGCTGCTGGAGGAAGCCACTTGTCAGGCTACCCTCCCACGGCCCGTGGGAGGGTGAGACGATGCGATGGGGCCCCCGCGCACGCCACAATCCGGCCACCGGGGGCCCTGCACAGCGCGGCCGTGGTTTGCAGCGCTGCTAACACATGCTAGCAACAGCAGCGCGCCGCCGCGGCGAACAACGTCCAACCGCGGCGCACAGCGTGCAGAACAACCGGGGAGTGGTGTGAAGGGATGGTGGAAGGATCGTGTGTGAGGGGAAGGCATCAACGTCTCAGACCAACCGGGGAGTGCTGGAAGGGAGCAGGAGGTGGAAGCAGGTTGTCTTTTCAGGTCAAGTGCTGTTGATATGATTGAATGCGGCCAGCCCATTCGACCCCTCCGCCCTGCGCACTCCATCGCTCACACAAACGCACACGCACACGCACACACACACACACACACACACACGCGTGCACGCGCACACACACACTCACAAACGCACACATACTTTTGTAGTCATTAAAAAAAAGGTATAAACAGCGGTAGGGCAACTGACACAAGCTCATTAGAAAGCTTTTCACTTGCTACCACAACTCTGAACTCCAATCATCCACGATCCATTGTACCATCATCAACCATTATTACCATAATCACAGGCCTTTTGACATTTGGATTCATCATGGTAATTGCCATCCTCTTCATCATCATACTCCTCCTCCTCCGCCTCATCTGCTTTATCAGCATCATCAGCAGCATCTTCATACTCCTCCTCATCTTCGATATCATCTTCATCATCTGCATATTCCTCATCCTTCTCCTCCTCTTCCTCCCCCTCATCCTCCTCCTCTTCCTCATTATCCTCCTAATACACCACTTCTTCCTCCTCCTCCTCCTACTCCCACTCCTCCTCTTCCTCTTCATCCATTCATACTCCTCATCCCCTCTATCATCATCATCAGCATCATTTTCATACTCCTCATCCCCTCTAACATCATCATCGGCATCAACTTCCTATTCCTCCTCCTCAATATTCCCATCAAACCACATTGTAGTGAGGAGCGTAGTGTGGTGTGCTGGTGACTCACAGTTCGATGGCCTTGTTCCACATGATGACGTAGCCGGACAAGACAAAGGACTCAATGTTGACGATGTGAGTGTTGCCGCGCTCCGTGCCCACATACAACCACTTGCTCTGGAACGGAAGGTGGCAGAACGTGATCCTAGCAGAGAAAGAGAGACGGGAAAGGGTTGGGTTGTTGAACGTATACAGTGCACCAATTTATGTACAGTGTGCAGTATAGGGTTACTAATAGGGAAATTATGGAAGGTGTTAAAGATGTGTTTGTCAATACTGGACGAGTGCAAAAGTGAATCATCTTTGAATCCATACAGTCACCCTCAAAGACACAAACACATCCACACAACCGTTAGGAACTCGAGTTATCCTAATAGCATGTATTTAGGATAAGCAGAATCAGCGTTGTGTAAACATCACCAAACATCTTCAGCATGTAGTTGTAAACATGTATATGTGTTAATGCACATGCTGCTTACGCTCTAAGTAGTGTTTTCAACTTAACGTATACAAAAATAATTCCCTGCCCTCCGCTTCAACATGCTGAACACTCATTTCCATATTAATTCCTAATTATACCGTTTCTTTTTAATGATGGTGATTGAGGACTAATTGTGGTCTAATTGGTCACATTGTTTGACTGTTACATTCTGTCTTGTTAAAAATACAAAACAGATGCTCTCTTGGGCTCCTCGCTAAAAAAAGACATTTCTGACTGTCAGGTTTTGCTGTGTTATGCTGGCTGAATTCAAAAGCAATTAAGTAATGAATACCACAAAGCTTTAAGACTAGATATCACTGTAGCAAAGGTGTTTTTCCAACATAAGATTATGATGCAATGTTGCATCCAACTTCTGGGTTCGTTAAATATTAAATAGTTAGCAACTATAGTAACTGAACTTTCTTTCAATACCAAAGGTTAAAAGAAATCAGCAGGAAACAGAGCGTTTGCCTATCGAGCTCCCTATTTATGGAATAGTCTGCCACCTGTAATCAGGTTCACTATGTGAATGTTTCTGATTGTCTCGATGTGTGTTTGTGTAGTCACTAAATTAGCAGTTGTCTAAATGACCCCTTCTAATTCATTATTCCGTCTGTTTTAGTGTGTTGCAGTGACTGCGACTGTGACTGGAGGCCATGCATGTTGCGGTGACTACGACTGGATGCCTGGACTCCCTTTACAGTTAAGCGGCCAGCCCCCCATCACCATACACTATTTACTGTATATTTATTTGATTAACTAAATGATGTATGTATCATTTAGTTATTATGTCATAAATCTATGGCCTGTTAAGCCCTTTGAGACTGTACCTGTGATCAAGGGCTATACAAATAAAGTTGAATTGAATTGAATTAAGTGGTTAATGGTTAACTTACACATACTGTATGTGTTCATATGTGTGTGTATAACATGCATCATGCATGAATACTGTTAAGGAAAACACAACTTATGTTAGATGAAGAGTGGTATAGTGGGTTACATAATAGTGATACAGATACAGATTACTTTATTGATCCCAGAGGAAATTATTTGTTACAGTTGCTCAGTTCAAGCCAGAAAAATCTAAGTAAATGGAATAGAACAAGCACAACAAGCTATATAAACAGAACATCTTATTTAAATAGAATTACTGTAATTATGGATAAAATATGGATCTAACCAATAGCAGAACGCAATACAATATGCCTGTATATAAAATAAGTAGTAGTAGTAATAGTATATTTGTAACTGAAGCTAAATAAAGTTAGGCATCTCAGGTATATTGCAGGCATATTGCACAGGTCATCTGAGTAAGATGAATAGTAAAATGGATGAGTTCAAAGTGATATGACTTGATTCTGGTCCAAATCTCAACCTTAATGCACCAACTTTCAAAAACGCAGGATAAGTTGCATGCGTTAACTGTTACTGGCAATTTTGGATCACCAGGTAACATCACTCAAAAGTTCTAGCCTTAACGCCCCCGGCCCCCCAAAATCTGATTGTAGCCTGGGCAATACAGCAATACAGCCCGCCCCTCAATGAAAAATAGTCTGCACCAGAAGTGCACCACAGGCATATTTTATATGTTGCAAGTTGTCTAGCTCAAACAGGGATTTTCCTTCAGCTAATCTGTATATTTTGCTTGTGTTGTCCCTTATGGGGCCCGTTCTGGGGCCCACCCTGGGTGGCGGAATAAGCCTCCGTCGTCCTATTTGTAATCACCTTCGCCGGGGGGGGGAGTAGAGATCAACACAGGCTACGTAATTCACTCCTGTCAATGGCGATTACCATGCGGGGAAGAGGGGGATCAGCCGGCCCTGCCTCCAGCCGCCCAGCGAGGGAGACAGGATTATTATACAGGAGATAAACGACACAGCAGATCAATTCAAAAAGGATTTGGGAGGCCCAGCCAGAAGACAGGACAGGGCAGTGGTGTGTCTGGCAACCAGGGAAGTTCTTGTCTAGGCTTAGCGTCACACACGCTTTATATTACTTATTTTTTTACCTTATTACACGCAGCGCACTCATATTGAATGTTCAGGGTTCCTTTCGATTTTGGAATAAAGTGAAGATTCAATGAGGCACAAATTGAGCCATTTATTTTAGGAAATCCACCATCTTCTCAGCTCCTTGGTTTTGCATGTAATTATCAGTGGAGAGTGGCAGTGGGACTGAACCCACTAGTATGCTAACCTTGTAGGCCATTTTGTAGTGAGCCAGGGTCGACTCTGAGCGCTGATCCGTTGCTACGTCTCATTCCCTCTCTCTTTCAACCCACTTAGCCGTCCATCTTCACAGTCAAAAATGAATATTTATTACCTATGAATATGTACATTTCCAATTGAGCGTTAAATATATGCATTAATGGTTTTATCTATACATTTGTTCATAGTCATAAGCCAAAGCTGAGCTATAAGACCAGAAATAAAGAGACCTCAAACGGATCAGTCAGAGACAGAAGGATGCCAGGAGCAACCGACCAGCAAATCTATACAGCAACTGATGTATAGATCAGTCGCCACATTGACTGTGACCTTCCTATCCAACACAAGGACCTGGAGTCAAATCCATTCATTTGATGTACACCGTCGTCATGGGAACACTCAGGGATGGGAAAGGATGAGTCTCCCACATGGAATGGGAGGGATTTATGTCAAATCTCTTCGAGGATGACTTGGGGATTTTTCCACCTGGACCCTATTTTCCCATCATGTTGGGTCTAAGTGCCTACTTCGAACAACAACTTCTGAAAATTGCTCCAGTATTGAGCCAAAGCCCTTCAGCCACTGCGACCGATTTCGGGTGCAATGCACCCTTAGGGGCGATAGCACCCAGTCAATGTGCGTCCTCTAAAAGGGAGTTAGCACACACGGGAGTTGAGATTTGCAGGATTTGCAGGTGGAAACGTGAGTGAGAGTGAGCGGGGGAGTGTATTATATTATATTATTATAATATATAAAATACATGATAAAATACATGTTATATTAAATACATGATATCCACGTAGGACACATCATTTTACATTTTACTTCAGCTTTGCTTTCTTAAATGCAGGGTCGAGATGAAGGTCGCTTAAGACTGGAATATGTTTGCCTGTAATATGTTATACCCTCCTCCCAAAGAAAGAAAGGGAGATCGAAAGAAAGAAGGAAAGAAAGAAAAGCAGAGTAGATGGCTGGCAGGAGATGGCCACTGACAGGTCTCTGGCAGAGCTATTATCGACGGCGTGTCCGCTGACTCATGGACATTTCCCCGGAGAGTGTCAGGGTGTTACCGTGCTAATGCTAGGAGGCGAGCGGCCATACACAGCGCTAACCACCGGGTCGCCCCCTGGCCTCTGAGAGATGACTCACAATGCTTCTTCCACCCGATTCCACAGCGCTTTAATTCACCTTCGTGCGGCTGAGGGTTGATCCGTTATAGGAGCATCACTTTCTCACTCCAGGCAATTGAAGAGCCCATTGGAAGTTGGGGGGATTGTGTTGGGGATGTGTGCAAACTCTATGGGAGGACATTGAGCCATTTATTTCCTGAACCCGTCCTTTTTCTCTTTCTTTATTTAGGAAAATATCTCCCTTCCCCTTGTCGGCAAGTGTCTATCTATTTCGATCATCGTTCGGCGATGTGTGCCACATCGAATGCACCTGACTCCTACAAACCAATGGCATAAATCCTTCCCCCTGATGTGTGCACACAGTGAAACACTTTGGCTCATTACCATGCGGTCTAGCATTATGACAGCGAACATACGCACCAGTGCATGGTAAGGATGGTTTTGGCCCTGAGGTGTCGCCTGAAAG
>OOFG01075132.1:1740-22190 GCA_900323295.1 Molva molva
AGACCTCTCACAGATTAAGCATCATGAGTGAGTAAAATAACGTAGGCCACCTCGTAGCCCTTTGGTCATTGCGTCGACTAGTGGTGACTATGTCAATAGTCGTCAATGACTAAAGTCAATGACGTCAGGTATTAGTATCCTTATGAATGTATTATTGATTGTGTATTTAATTCAGTAAAACAATTTTACATGCAATGTTCAAAATCCATATTCAATACCATATGTATATTTAATGCCAATGTTTTGTTGTCATTTAGAAACAATTAATCATAGACTATTTAGAAGTATAATAATTCATCATCGTCTACGTTAGTTGAAGCCTTTGTTACAGCCCTAAAGTGAATGTATCTTTAGAATTCTTTTTTTTTAAAGTAAATTAAAGCTGAAATTATCTTATGAATAATTACAGTCCATGACAGACACAGCAGATAGACATGGCAAGTGACTACTAACTAATACTGACAAAGGAATAAACTTTTCTGCTCTCCCCCTCAATGC
Organism: Molva molva; assembly: GCA_900323295.1. Taxonomy (NCBI): domain Eukaryota; kingdom Metazoa; phylum Chordata; class Actinopteri; order Gadiformes; family Lotidae; genus Molva; species Molva molva. The sequence goes on from OOFG01075132.1 coordinate 2,239, forward strand.
CGAGGTAATACAACCATTATTAATGATTGATCTCCAAGGGCTCTCATTACTTTTTGTACCCTCTTTTGTTGAGAACGTATCTGGAGGTTTACAAAGAGCACCAGGTGTTTATCCAAGGAACGACAAAGAGGCCCATCACTCAGACCTGCCACGCGCCTCAAATAGCCCCAGCTATTTGTTACCCCATGACAGTTTCCTTTTTGAAGTTTTGAGTGGGTCTACAAAAGCAACAACGTTTGGACGTTGTTAGCTCACGTTCTGTCTCGCTCAGCGTTCATGTGTGAGTGATGTCGCCCATGAGCATGGCACTTTGGGGGGGGGGGGGTGTTTAAGGATTACGGAGGGCGTTGAACCTAGACCCAGCGATGACATTGAGCAAGACCTCACAGATTTAGCATCATGAGTGAGTAAAGAATCGTAGGCCACCTCGTAGCCCTTTGGTCATTGCGTCGACTAGTGGTGACTATGGAAATTTGTCGTCTTTCAAATTAGTGCAGACAATGACGTCAGGTATTAGTATCCTTATGAATGTATTATTAATTGTGTATTTAATTCAGTAAAAAAATGATATGCATGTTCAAAACCCATATTCAATACCATATCTATGTTTAATGCCAATGTGTTGTTGTCATTTAGAATAATTAATCATAGACTATTTAGAAGTATAATAATTCATCATAGTCTACGTCAGTTGAAGCCCTAGTTGCAGCCCTAAAGTGAATGTATCTTGTAATTTTTCTGTAGTAAAAAATTTAGAATAAAGAATTAAAGCTGAAATTATCTTATGAGGAATTACATTACATGACAGATAGACATGGCAAGTGACTACTAACTAATTCTGACAAAGGAATAAACTTTCCTTCTCTCCCCTCAACTAAACAAGAGGCACCATTGTGTCAGTGTTGGTGACCGGCAGCAAAAGCTACAGTACTACATTATAAAGACTGGAATCAGAATAGTTAATACAGAATAGCAGGTATTGCACTTCTGCTGCCTCAGCTAACATAAAAAATACGTCAATGACAGCATTTAAGAACACAGCTGTGTGTTGGATTGATGGCGAAACCATTATGTCACTGACGACAGGATAATATTTTTGGCATTGAGGGTTTTGCAGTTCAACAAACAATAGTTTTGTCTCAGCGACAAAGTCAACAAAGTGTCAAGTTTATCGCTTTCTGATGATTTATCACCTACATTTTTTTTTGATCCTATTATGTCTCTAAAGATTTTTTATTTAACGAGTAAATGACACAAATATAAATCAAGTGAATCATTAAAAAGCAGTTGGATATGTAAGGTGTTCTGGTATTGGACAAGATACAGACTGTTAGAAATCAAAATAAAATGGATTCCAAACAATTATGTTGACTATTAAATATCATCAAAGCAATACTCTCCTTAATCCTCAAAGTAATACGTTTTGAACAGGGACTCTCCTAAAAAATAATAAAATAAATTGCAGTTAAAAACTGCAAACTCAGCTATTTTGCCAAGCACCTTTGCCGCATTACCTAATCATATAGAATAATCCCTAATCAAAGTAAATCCTATATGTCTGTATATTTCTACACCAAACACCAATCTAAGTATTTTTTTAAAATACCTTTTGGTAAAATAGTTAAGCATGGGTTTGTTTTTTTTGTTAGACCCTCACACATCATACATACATTTCAGTAATAAAATAAGTTCAACTGCTCTGCGTCATACCTGGCAGTGCAAAAAGAGAGGGGAAATCCCGGCAGTTATAGATCCCAGTGGAGTCGCTGGCACAAGACATCCATAGATTTTCATAAATTGTGGATGTGGTGATCACACTCCCCTCCGTCGTGGACTCTTTCCAATACTGGTCCTGCAGTGACACCATGATTGTTATCCATCCTCCAAAACCTAGGAAAAGTCCTACTACCTGCACTATCTCAATCATCTCCAGAATATTAATATTGATTAATAATTAGCAAAACAAATAGATATTGCATCTGCGAGGAGCTGGATGCGTGTCTTTTATATCAGACATGCATTTCATAGGTAGGAGTAACCCCTGGACCTTTAAGCAATGCACTCCACCTGAACTATATTGAACAGTTAATTTGTAGGCCACCCATCATAACTGCAAGTAAGCCTTACCCGCCCAAATTGGATGGCCTTTTATATGCCTGGCAAGTTACCATGAAATGTAAGTATACCTGCTCTGCATGCGCCGTTTATTCCTAGTGGTTTGTGACGGTTGCAACGGCTTAATATCGGATGGCCATTGAAGGAGTTATCTACAATATGTACCTTTGGCACATATTGTTCTGCCGTGGTGTTCAGCAGATTCATATGATTCCTGTCAATGTTTTCTGGTCTTTTATTTGTTTGATGGTAATTTAACCCTCATATGTATCATTGTCAGTCACCTCGCATATACGTATATATATATATATTTATACACACACATACATATATAAAATATATATGACATATATATATCATATATATTTTATATGTGTGTGTGTGTGTGTGTGTATATATATATAGATATACTAGAGCAAAGGGATGACGCAGCATTGTGCAGGAATTACCTTGCTGCTGTAACAAAAGGCCGCCTGCAGCCTCTCTTCAAGAAAGGGTAGCTTGTGATTTCAGGTAGGTCACTCCTAGTGTCATAAGTTAATACTCCTGAAGAAATACTGAATTGCGGTCAGAGTAAACATTGGAAAGCTGACATAAAAAAAAACGTTTTGTGTGTGATTCATTGGAAGCAGAAAGTGTCTATAGTCGCAGTGGTTAAGCATTAACAGGTTTGAAGTGAAACAATTATTTTGTTTAAATGATTCCTCTCTGAGGGCAAAATGTAATATTTGTATTGGAAGGCTTGATTAAGGAGTGTTGTCTGCTTTTCAAAACCCGTTTTCTTTTCATAAAGTTTCGTGCCATCCACTGAACAACTGTCTCTGAAACACCTCAACTATACTCAACTAAGAAATAGTTCTGGTGTGTTTAATTCCCTGTTGTAAATGTCCTATGGAAGCCATACATCAGGCACCCATGCCTTGCATGTCTTAAAGTTAGCAGATGCGTTTATTAAGAAATATCATCTTCATGGAAGTAGTTTGATACCATGGTTATTTAGGACAATTTTCAAACCTGGTATATTTCAGTAAACATCTTATCAAAAGCAAGTTTAGTATTGCCTGCGAGCTATCACAAGTCCAGTACAAAGTTCTACCGCGTACAAAACCGATATTCAGCTTTGTTCTTGTCGCTGTTAATGTTTTATTTCCCTTACCTCTGTCAATTTATCTATCTTTTGGAGCATGTACCCATTGACCTGGCTTTTTCTTAAAGGGACAGTAGCGCAATCTTATTAAAATCTACAATTAAAATAAAACAAAACTATATCTCCTGATTTGATCTCTGACTTGCAGATCTAAAGTTATAATTCTACAAAAACATAAACGTTATACGATAAAAGTATAGTTGGCGACAATTTTGTATTAAATGTATCAGATAATAACATCAGTCTTGATAGAAATCAGGATTGTTTGGGTGTGGTTGACTGGTACCTACTCACTACCAGCTCTTCAACTCATTGCAAAATGTTCAACAAGGAAAATAATTATGTTCGATGTTGCCCTTCTTAGCGTAATAGAATAGCCTTGTTTGCAGAAAAGTCTTGTTAACTTATGTTACTTATGTTACAGCTTTTCTTGAATGAAATAAGCAGAATTCTAACTTTTTTGGTGAAAATTGCCCACAGTTGATTTTAAATAAATCAATAAATTGATTTCCAATAACTTTAGAATTACGGAAGCAATGTGTTATCAATGAAGTCTGGTACCAATGCTATTTCAAGATTGTGTTTCTATCGTACTCCCCACCAAACTCATGAAAGAATCCATAGGTCCATAAAATAAACATCCAAAACTGAATCTGGAGCATAGCAAAGATAAAGACCCTGTTTAAAAGTAATCAGAAACCAGGGTTAGTCCTCCTTGAGTTTTTTTTATTTAGACTTGTTTGTGTTGTCAAGGAAAAATCTGGTCGATAGTTGTATTTGACCGTTGTTAATGTTGGATTTGTAGCGCATTGACTTATAAAAGGCAGTCGTCCCGTTATTGAAAAATAATTCACACCCTTGGAACGTTATTGACCAATCAAGTATTTATCAATGTGGTATCAAAATAATTAATACCCTCTTGCTTTGTCCTGTGTTTAAACAAACTTACTTTAGGGATAACATGTATAGTTGCTTTTGTCTGCTTTAAATAAAACCCCTTGAGGGTTAAACATGGATGCTCTTGATGTCTTGACGCTTGTGATATATTATGTAGTTTCGGTGAAGTCACTGAGTCAGTACTTAACATAATGTATCTATATGTATATATATGTCGTCTGAAGTAAAGGCTCTTTCTGTACCTCGCTCAACCTCTCCCTCTCTTTCTCCAGAACTCTTCTTCTACCTCACTTACTCACACCTTCAGAATAGGAAGAGAGATGGCAGTCAGGTGATTGTGTGCCACAGAGCCTATTGTGAAGGTTTTTTTTACCAGTTCTATCGTGAAACAAGGAGACCGTTTTCTCATACAATATGTTGTGGTGTTAGGGTTAGGGTTAGGCTTTGAGAAAGCCCCTATAATCAAACTTTCTTACATAGCACTTCAGAAGAATAGACTCATCTGAATGAAACTGAACCTTGAGTTATTGAAATACATCAGCTCATTGACGTAGCCTCCTCACCCACTTTCCGTATGAAGGGACAGTAAAACCCCAAAGTGGAACTCAACTGTCAGGCGCCCATTGATATTCACAAGCCATCAGTCCAAAAAGAATATCTTATTTTCAATTTAATAACATTAATATGCCAGTTGGTGGATGGTGTTAGTAAAGGTGCTAATGCTTTGAGTGCATAAATTCTAATAGCATGGGTGTTCCCCATGGGAATCAAACCCCTAACCCTTAATGCCATGCTCTACCAGTTGAGCATGGCATTTGTTTCTCAAAATCGCTAAGCTGTAATATAATATGTCCTTTACATAATTTGAACATACATAGGCCTAAACTCGACTCATATCTATACAAAATGCATTTAAGACTTCACAGAACTTTTTACAATTTTACATACATTTTTGCTAACTTGATTATTTCTCATTTTATTATTTACATTTGTTCACAAAATTGTATCTCTCTGACATACCTGATATTCCTTTTTTCACAGTATAGTATTATTTATGTTATAATATTTACATGACAAAAATAAATACATACAGAATCCAAACTAAATGCTTTAAACTTTAAACATGAATCATTGCTTTAAATATGTTCCCCTCAATAATTACAAAGTGTTTGGGTACATTATATGTTAACACTACAATATGAGCAATATTCTTTAAAAATAAAATAGAATTTTGTATGCGCTACTCTCCGTCCAGCATTTCCTCATCTTGACATGCCTCCCATCTTCCTCGCTCAAAGGATCACGCATCCTCCTCCTTTGGACTCCACAAAGTTGGGGTCCAGGTCATTGGGCAGCTTGCCCCCCTCCGCCCAGAGGTTGAGCTCCCCGAACACGCCCGTCTCGATCATCTCCTCCTGCCAGGGGATGGGGATGTTCCCGGAGGCGAAGTCGTCGTAGAACTCTGTGTCCTTGGTGTCCAGCACCACCCCCTTGATGGTGCTGAAGGCGCCCACGTCGTCAATGTCTTTGGCGTACACCATCTTTGGATCCGGGACGAATGGGGGAGGGAGCATGCCTATCGGGAAAATAAATGCGTATATGGTCGTTGAAACATACCAAACATGATACCATGCCACACACTGTCTCTTTCATTCTCTTTTCTTTCTCTTTTATTCCCTTTGCCTGGATTGAGTTATTACTATATTATTACTATAGTATTACTTTAACATACTATTACTATTATTATTTGTATTCATTAGGGATGCGCTGATATATCCGCCCCTGATGTACATCGGCCAATATTTGTCAGTATAATTTGCAACATAATTTATTTTGGCCTTCGTGGATGTGTTTATATGCTTAAAGGTCCACTATTTATGAAAAATAATCACTATTGGTATCAGCAAAAAATGTGCTATGGATACATCCTTTTCTCCGTATTCTTATTACTGCTGATGTATTTTAGTGGGTTCTCAGAGTTTCTTCCCACCTGCTTCCAGACGGCCCCAGTTGAGTTCCTTGAAGAACGGTTGATTCTTGAGCTCAGCACACTCGTTGTTCTTGAAGCCCAGGCGTTTCGCTGGATCTTTCTCCATCAGACCTTCGCAAAAAGCTTTGCAATCAGCACTGAAGGTGGGAGGGTAGGATACTGCATCGTTAAGGATCCTCCGAGTAACTTCTTCGCTTTCGACCTGAAGTAAACATTTTGGGGAAACATGACATGATGGGGATCGGTTTAAAGTGTTCATGTGTTTTTTAAATCTTTAAATGACGTGATCCCCGCTACTAATGCGGTGGGATTGTGTGATTGTGTTGTCTTAGAAGTACTTAGAATACTAGAATAGCTCTATTGTCCATAAGACGTACCGGAACTAGGTGACAAGTCTGCTGAATGCAGGGAATACAGTTGGTACCTTCTCTCCTCGGACTCTGAATGGTCCTTTAGCTGCAATCATCTCGTACACCGTGACACCTAGCGTGAAGTAGTCCACTGAGTAGTCATACGCCTTCTTCTGGAGTAGCTCTGGAGCCATGAAACCTACGTTCAGAGCCACACATTTAAATCTATTAGTATGCCCATCTGGCTCACAATGTCAATAGATTTTCTTACACTTTATATTATTCCAAATGTTTCCAACAGTGTTCAAACCCAGAGAAATCCGTACTTTTATTCAAGGTAACGGTCCGTTACGTTTGGTGAGGTTGAATGTCAGTGGCGTCACACGAAAACAGTAATCCAGTAGAGTACTGACTAATTATATTATAATATTGAGCTAGCTTACTACGATTGGCTACAATGACAAGTAGCTCATGCCAGCTACCAAGCTAATGCAGTGTTTCCCACACATAGACTTAACTTGGTCGGTCCGCCCAGGTATATTAATGGCCGCAAAAGTATATTTGGCAACCCATTTTAGTATTCAGTATTTATATTTTTCTATCGGTCCGAGGGAAAGACGCCATCCGCGATCAATAGTGTTTCCCATACATTTACTATTTTTTACTATTTAAAATGGGTCAATTTTATTTCTTATTTCATTGTATTCGCTATCTTTCTCTCACAAACACATTGACAACAGTCCGTCTGTGGCCCACATAGCCCCACATTTGTAAACAGCGATAAAATCGCTGTTTTTAATGCAAAAAGCAAAACTACAATAATGTGTAGGATTGCTGTGTGGACGCCAGTGGCCTTCGGATCCACTCATCAGTCCAAGTCTGACTCGGTTTAGGTAAAGCTTCAATGTAGCCTCAAAGTTTCCGAAGACACACAGCTTCCATAGTATGAGAGTAGGCCTACTTCCCATTATCACAGAAAATAGGTGGTTTGAACATTGTACAAAGTTTTGATGAAATTGCAAGACAGAACTAGCGCTATTCATCCGAAGAGAAATCTCACAAGTGCTATTGTGGGTGACGGATCGCCATAAAAGGATGGAGCTTCACACATCCACACACATCGTGGCGTTATACTACAAGTGTCCTAGAAGCATAACCCTCTCTTGGATGAGAACATCAAAATCAAGCGCTGCCCAGAACGAGCTCCACACATCCGCACATCAAGACACACCGTGGCGTTGTACTATAAGTGCCAAGAAGCATAACCCTCCTTCGAACGCCGCCATCAACATGTGTTCTGTGTGTCTCTTCGTTGTGACGTTGTTAAGTATACTAAAAGGCACTTATACTTCACGGAAATATTTCTACCTGCGTTCGGAGCAGTGTAGAACATTCACAAACAGGTTGGCGGAGACAAAACATAGGTTTTTACTCCTATTTTCTCTAAATGACGGTCTAATTTCAGTAACTATGTTGAAGATCTAAAATAGATATTACCACGTTTGAATCAAAATAAAACAATTTGGGTTTCACTGCCCCTTTAAAAAAAGAAAAAACTAAGCATTCAAATACTGAATTGAGATAAGAATACCTACCTAACAAATGAATATATGACAATTTGAATATCCGGGCTCAACACTAGTTTTGATTGAGAGACTAGTGCATACCTGTCAACATTGAGATTTGAAAATATGGGAATTTATTTATTTTTTTATTTTTTTATTGTGGAAGGCCCAGTGCCGGGGATGGCTTTGTTGAAGGGGCGGGACAAAAGTTGAACTTCAGTTAACTTTATGCTAATGAGCGCGTAGTGCAGCACGCGTTCGGCCATGTGATTGGACTGTCGACATTCAGCGGGTACTGGCGGACCATAACGGAGCCATGGTGAATTCCAATTCCTGGTTTTAAGCACTTCCATCGAGAAAGTGGTCAACTCCCAGAAGCAGCCACTAGAGTGGATGCGGGGCGTTGCCACGCGTTGTCTATCGCGAGACCACGCGTTTAGTTGGGCCGAGCCATCACGTTGATCCATTTTTGAGTCCTCTAACGCTGCCGTTCTTCTCCCGCTTCTTCTTCTTGATTGATTGGCAGGTGCCGTTTGATTGAATGACTTCTCGTCACTAGATGTCACAGCTAATGTTTTACTTACTGCCACCTTCCCTACCGGAGGTGAATAGCAAACACATCAGTATGCCTACCGTCAATGTTAACGCACCGCCAGCCTTTTTAAATATTTTTTATGTAAGAAATGTAAAGAATACAGGAGATTTACAGGAAAATGTGTAAGGGGGGGACAGCGGGAGAGAAGGGTAAAATACGGGAGAATCCCGGTAAAAACGGGAGAGTTGACAGGTATGACCTAGCGGCAGAAATGACCATACCTTATCTATACCTTATCTTTACCTATACCCAATAATAGAGTAGAGTGCTAATGCCAGGTCATATTTCTTATCAATCACCTGGAGTTCCTGCATATCCAGTAGTTGTGTCTTTTCCTGGTGGAAGCTCCACGGCAAGCCCCAAATCAGACAGTCGGACGTGCCCTGTGTGGAAATGCAATGAGTTGTCAGGGAGGCAGCGGATAGACAATAGACTTTATTCACCAAACGGCCATCTTCGTTCCTCATGCTAACTGGTGGAACTAAATTCCGGAATTCCGCAATCAGTTCCACCACCGAGGTGGCGTTTAGGTTGCAGAAACTCGCTATAGGGCTACTCTGGGATTTAGTTTGAGAAGTCGAGTTATTTGAGAGAGCTGTACAATGTGGTTTCTCCTGCTTGATTTTGACTGAATCTCACTGAAGTTGTCCCAGGCACCTCTCACTCCCCGGGAAAACTGGGACCAAGAACATTTTGAAGGAATTCTATATTCTGGAATATATGATTATTATTTATTATGTTACATATATAATATCGATATTATATTATATATTCTTTCTAGATTGAAAACAGAGGCTGCTACAGTGGTATTTGGGGGCTTACCTGCATCATCCAATAGTAAATTTTCTGGCTTCAAGTCTCGGTAGACGATCCTGTGCTGGTGAAGGTGCTCCATCCCACAGATGACCTGGGCTGTGTAGAAGCATGCTCTTATCTCATTAAAACCTGGATTCTTTTCATCCACATTGTACATGTGGTACCTAGAACCAAACCGGGAGCAGGTCAAACACAATTCAGATGATGGGAATACTGGTCAAAAACCCTGTAATTGATGAAAGTCTAAGTATGTCTGGATATATATTCAGGGGCAGTGACGTTATGTGACTGTAAAGGTGATTTTCAGACTTATAGAATTACCAACCGGCAGGCTTGCCTGTGTATTAGCTGTGAGGTTGATCTATGTTAGGCTGATTAGGGGACCAGCACCAAAGAGCACACTTCACCAAAGCAAGGAACCTGTTTCTTTATACTGTTGTGGAAATGTGTTGAGTTTTGCTTTTTGCATGAATTACCTGAGGTCTCCTCCATTCATGATGGTCATCACAAGACAAAGCTCACTCTTGGTCTGGAAGGCATACGCCAGTGACACAATGAAGCGACTGTGTACCTTTGCCAGAATGCGCTTCTCCACGATGGCTCCCTAAATAAAAGTGCAAGCATGAAACCCTCCAGCAAAACTCACAGTTGCATAGACATGCAAGAAAACCTTCAAATGAATCTGTATCAGCAGCATGTATTCATTTCTCTGTACTGCAGGATTTCTCCTTTGGGGGCATTGCTTGCTTGCGTATTTGATAGCATAACGCTTCATAGCTACTCACTTTAAATCCAATAGAGCCGAGCACACTACTGGACAACTGAACCTCAAGGGTCAGTGGTATGGAGTGTAATCCTATGGTGCTCACCAGAAAAAGGTTAATCACAATTACCAACTAATTCTTTGACAAGCAAGCATGTGGAACTTGCTCTATGTCTGGCTCAGAGCTGCTCTCTTACGCCTTTAGGAGAGTCACAAGCCTCTTTAAATTAATGTGGGTGATGAGGGTTAAAGCAAATCTGCACTCACAGGTCAGCTATTCTCGCAAAATGTTTATCCCAGTTTCCCATTCCCAAGTTTTCAATTGAGAGTTTTCTCTGGGCCACCCTTTTCAATCTTTATAATTGGCTTAGGTTTCCCCATTTGGTTATGGAGGTGTGTGCTTTGTGTGAAGAAAAACCTTTACCTGGTATCCTTTACGTTTTTTCAGCCTCTTCTTGTCAAGCTTCTTGTTGGCATACATCTTTCCTGTTGCCTTTGCCTGACAGGCATGTACCTCTCCGAAACCTCCTTTACCAAGCACTCTGAAATCGTTGAACCAGTCCTCGTTCACAGACTGGCTCTCCAGCCACTTGAACTGAACGAAGCGCAGGAAGAACAAGCTGTTTTTGAACCCCTCCAGGGCCTTGGCCTCCAGGTGCTTGAGCAGCAGCTGTTCGCTCTCCTTGAACAGGTCAGCTCGGGTGTTTTTGTAGTCTTCTTTTACCCGGGTGACAGCCTTCTCTTCCAGGAAGCTGCAGAAGGTCTTGCCCGCGGACTCGTAGTACTTGTTGACTGTTCTCTGGGCCTTCTGCATTCGGTCCTTCTCCTGGGACATGTTGTAGTCCTCCATGTCTTTCCACAGCTGCGACGCGTTCTTGTGCGTCTCCTCGCTGTCCAGGTACTGCTGAAACAGCCGCTTGCCGATGGGCTGCGCGACGCACATGGTCTGGAACGCAGAGTCCACGGTGGTCTTCATCTGCTCACAATTCCTTATGTGCGGGAGGTTTAGCTTGGCACGCATCTTCTTGTCGCGCATGGTGGCTGCCGAAGCTCCATCGATGCTGCCGCGGGCCGACACATAGGCGTTGTTTGCCACCACCGTCTCCAAGCCACCGATGTCCATGGTTGGATTTGGGCCTAGAGATGCACAAGGTCTTGGAAGGGCAAAATCATGGTTTCACGAAGCGTGTTTCAGGACAGCACATCTGGGATTGTTTTTGTTGGGGTAAGGGGGTTCTCGGTTGTAAGTTGTGACTTTAAATGGCATGCTTTTTGGTACATTAGCTTTAGCTTTAAAGTGAATAGAGTGTTTGACTGATTTGAAACTTTCTGTTTCTGTAATATTTAGATATGCAGAGTTACTTTACTCTATGTTCTGTCTGGTCAGGGTGGCAGTACTGTAAGTGATACGGCAGTTTGCATCACTCACTTCCTGATTCTCTATGATCCTATTAACGTCGACTGACATAATACTGACTTACACTAAAGTTACTTTTACTCATGAACATGTCTTGTTTTTTTTTATAAGAAAATGTAGTGTTATGAAGTATTTATTTTAGCCATTATTATTACAATTAGTATATTAGCTGGATGAATGTAACTTACCAATAGGTAACAAAAATGCATATAAAAGCACATAAATACAAGACATACGATAATATTTGTGCATTATACATTTACATATGTTGACATATAAAAAATGCATTATTATTTATTCTGTCCAATATCTGTGATCAAAGGCGTTGTCATATTTAATAAATGTAATTATTTTTCCAACAAAGAACTTTGAAACATTACTTGGACTAGTAGACAGAATTTATTGATTTATTTGTTTGTAATTGATTTATTAGCATGTTTTATTATTATTGCGGATTCATAAGCAATGGATATTGCTCTGAAACCAGATTAAAAAACCAAATCAACTCAGAGAGTCAGATAGAATCAATAGAAGCTATAAGCTATCATTAGAAGATGCATTAGTCACCGTTTACGTACTAATGACCGTTCAAAGTCTGATAACAGAAAAAGTGGGACGCAAAAGATCGTTATTTAAAGCATTAAGGTGGCCATCGCCAAGATCTGTTTATTTTTCTTTGGCGTCACCTTTGGGGATAAGCAGTCATCTTTCCCAGCGATATGAATTGTGTGTTGCTGCCAACGCCCAGTTCGGCGCAGCATAAAGCTGTTTTACAGCATAGAGCCATGATAGATGATCTCAAATGAGAAAACTGTTTCAATGCCAGCAATTATTTACTTATTACAGAAAACGAATGCAATGCATCTGAACCTTGAACTCTGAATCCGAACACAACTTCAGGTTTAAGACTCTGCATCGACATTAGCGGTGAAAAAGGGGGTATCGGTGCATCCTTTGTTATTTGCTGCTTTGGTACTGCATATTAATATTAACAGTGTCGACCCATAGAGGGTTACTTACCTTTGTGTCTCTCAATCAAGTAGTCAAAGGGGTGTCAATTTAATCCAGAAGTTTAGCATCCACCATATACTTCCACCCCTTATACTTATACCCCCTATACTGCCTCGAGAAAGGTCTCCTATCAATTACAACACAAACACATCTTGTCTGTTCTGTTGGGAGTCCTTGTGAAACTTCGTTTATGTCAAAGACTCTTCAAAACTTCCCCTCTTGCCCCTGAAAAGGCTGTGTGCGTAAAAGAAAAGTTAGGATTGGTAGGTGGGTCAGCTTAAAGTCCTGCCTGAGAGTTAGTTAGCGAGCGAGGATTACAATTATCACGTGAAAGCGTCTTGTCTCAGGCTGTTAGTTTAAATTACCAGCGGGATTGATTACTGTAGAGAAGAAAAGCCCTTGTCAGCTACTGTTTGGCCCATTTTCCATAAAAGTCAGAGGTACCAAAATGTATTTTGATACATTTTCAAAATAGACCAATACCTGGTAATGATTACATCAGAAATTCCACAATATACATCTATGAAGCAACTAGTAAGGAATTTATTTTGGCTTAAATAGTACATTTTGAGGGAAAACAAAGTAGTGCATCTGAAAAGGGGATTAACTTATATAGTCTAAGAACATGAAAATAAACACTTAAAACAAGGATTGACATAATTTCTGAACAAGGTCATGATTCACCTCCATACATCAATTAATACTTTATAGATTCAAAAGATTCACACAAATGTGACTACTTAACAGGGCCGTGCAAAGACCTTTACAGGGGCATGTGCTCAACGTTAATAAGGGGCACATCAGTGAACACTGAACACTGAACACTGCCATGTTGGAGGATGTCAGTGAACAAGACAGTCACCTTACTGCGACTGACTGTTGCTGGTGCGTCCGTGCCAAACAGCATTTTGAAGTACCCAGCCTTCTTGGCGGCTGGGGGGTTTCAGAGGAGCTGCCATCTGAAGACTACAGTGCTACTAGAAGACTTCTACGCTCACATTGGCGATGATTACATTCACACTGGGGGCCGTTTGAAAAGTGGAACTATGTCAGGGATCGCCGGCAGTTGCTTAGCCGTAAGTCGCGCTCAGCTGATTAAATAGAGATGTTGTTAAAAACAGCCTCGGAAGCCGCTGTTCCACACAGACAATTACCCCTAATGATGTCCATGACGACCACAAGTCTGGTGACCTAGTACGCCTATGGAAGACATTGTCACTGACACGGTACATCTGATCTCTATCTCCTATTTTCCTGCTCAGGATCCTTTAGGAAAACCAGTTGACCTCTTTGTTTGAAGGTCTTGGAGAATTGGTTTACATCAAGTTAACACATAGCTGCAGCCGTGGCCGCCTGTTTGTGAAGCGAACTATCTATCAAACTCTAGCTCGCGATGGTTGGATGCAATGGGAAAATCTATGTTTTCATTGAAAGAATATCGTCGAACAGCGGTATAATTGTGTCATGATTATCTTGTTAAACAAAATGTATTTATAAAAGGAACCTTTGGAATGGATTTCTTTCGGCGGAAGCAAAGCAAACATAAACTTCCGTTGTGCCCCACAAAAACACTTCGTCGTAAACCGTCCCAAAGAAGAATAAATGTCATTCCTGGGTCACTTGAAAAAAAAATATTTGAAAGAACATCATCAGTTACATAAAATAGCAGTGAACACAACAGCTCAGATGACTACACAACGCAAAGACATTGATTCAAACAACATGCAAGCTGAGTGGTGTCAGGTATAGCAGTGTCCATATGAATCACCATGGCAACGATAGAAAACATTGCATTAACTAACATACTTAACATTATATACATTCACTTACTGAAGATTACGAAAATAAAATTCACATTTGTCGCTAGAAATGTTATCAAAAGTCATTTTGATGCTGGAACTATTTTAAAATGTTGTATTTTCCACTGAGAATAAAACGAATGTCGTGTTTTGGACGACATATACAAACAACCTAATCTGTTGTTTAGGTTGGAGGACATGCTGGGACAATGGGCAAACCCCGGACCAATCAGCTGGGAGATGAAGACACCTAATGAAGCCAACATAAAAAAAATCTGACTAGAATACTATAGGCCTACGGCCGATTCAAACAAAACAGCCATTTTTCATGATTTTTTTTTTCTTTTTTTTAACATCACAATTCATGCAACATTTTTTAGGTACACATTTAAGTTTTTCAATGATTAAGACATGTACTTTGAATGTCCTCAAATCCTAGCAATGCCAAGACATGCATGCAGCATGTAGATGGGTTTGTAAGGCCTGTTGAGTGTATGAAAGGATGTTACAGAAGAATGTTACAGAGGAGAAACCAATCAGGACCATCTGTCTGAGGGATAACCTGGCTAAGCACTAGATTACCAACTCACATGTATGGAAGACGCATCTAATGTCAATGCTGACTCCTCCAGGCAATATGACATGTCAACCAGTGTATAATTAAGGCTGATGTGTGGTCTTTTTAAGTAGATCTAGTCTGCTTTTTTTATGCTATGTTGTTATTTTGGTATTTCTTTATGCATGTGCATGTTGATTATTGTTGTTTTTTTAAGTTAGGTTTCACCGTTTCTGTAGATGTGGACCTTTGTCGCAGTGACACAAGAGGAAACACTTTTAAAGTCATCAAGGAAAAAGTACATAGGTAGGGATTCGTCCTTCCAGGGATGTCTTGTTCCCGTTCACATCTCACAAAGGAGAACGCCTGGAAAAGGGTGCTTGGAATGTGCGGATACTGGCAAGAGATAGGGAGGGAAATCCGAGGGAGGAAGATCCGTCTCCGTTACATGTTTTGGATAATATTTTGTTTCATTTCATATTTCATTTTCTTAAATGCTGCCATCTTTCATTACATGTCAATAGCGCCAAGGAAACTGGCTGTATTATAATTATATAGGATATATGAACTTTAAGGGATAAGGGTTAGGGAGAACAAATCGGGTTACACGTTGTGCCTTGTTCTGCACCTGTCGGGAAAAGCGTCCCCTTGCGGGAGCGCGCATACGTCACCCGTATCGAAAAGTGAAGCAAGGGGGGGATAGAAGAGACGAGCATAGGTTATTTACATTCTTTAGAAGATTTTTAAAGAGGGTGAATAACTGATGTTCTTCTCAACACAAAATCCTTAAAACACGTAGTTCTTAACGGATACCGTTATTATCCCACGATACCGCATTATGTGGAAATATAGCCCAGGTGTAATTACAAAATCCTTGCTTTTCTTACCAATAGGTTCCAAAGCAGTGGTGACCAACTATCAGGTACAGGAATACAGAGATCTCGATCTCGGAGGCTTTTCAATTTAATCTCAAACATAAGGCATCAGAAACAGTGCAAAACAAAACTAAGGATGACATCTACTGGACACACTAAGATATTACATCTGAAACCTTGACACTACACCCTGACTTGAACATCGCTGGACAAAAATAGAGTTTCATCCAGAAATGCTTGTTATTTATTTAATAATGACTTTAATCAATTAAATTATATCAACCACATAAACCTCGATTATTCCCAGTCACCCAATAATTTCAATAAAGTTGTGTGCTCTGTTCTTGTTTTAATTGCATGTTCCCTTCTGACTTAAGAGACAGGTTCACTTTTCACAAATATTGTTAGCCTATTGTACTTTATTTTTCTTATCATAAAAAGTCCCTTTATTGACTGATTGGCCTTATTACTTTCCTTTGGCCATACATCCAAGATTTCTTTTGGAAATAACATTATGTTTCTCCCTGATTAAGACATTTTCACATTACGCCTATCATTAATGCATTGGTTATCCAATAAAATAAGCAAAATAAGCAATATTATGAATCAAACTTGATCGTGTGCTTAATTTCCTCAACTTGTATGAGAGGTAGATCTTTGCTAAAACTTTGACTTGTGTAGTAAACTTAGGCTTAAAACGGTTGGTTACCACCAAAGAATGTGCTTTTAATGGGGTAAGCCTGTAAATAGGCTACTCATATAGGTAGAAAACAATAGAGATCCAGAATATCAACTGTCCTGAAAATGTCATGTGATCTAACGTGAAAGAATGTATAGTGCCCACGCCTATAGCGTGGGCACAGATAACCTCTTTGTATTTTTTATGGCTAGACAGGAATTTTATATCCTGCTCTACTTGTTCTCAACATCAAAGGACATGCACTCACCATCAAATACTAGATATAAATAAAATTGGATAAATAAATACATAAATCCCCCATCTACCATTGACTACTCTGTTTTCAGACCTGTCCAACTCATTCATATACACGTATTGGCACCAAATATGCTGTTAAAGAGCCGTTGAAACAGCGGTTGACTGCGGTGTCCGCGAGAAAGTTGTGCTTTTCGGACACTTGTTGTATAACGCCACGGTGTGTGTGGATGGTCAAGCTCTGTCTGAGCAGCGATGTATATTTAATGTCCGCGTCCGAATGAGGGTTAGACTCCCGGACACCTATAGTATAACGCTACGGTGTGTTGCGCATTTCATATACAACATCGCTTATTATAACGCTCATAACAGTTACACAACGACGGTACTAAAAAAGTATCATAAAGTTGGCGTGGGTCGTAACCATGGGGATAACACGCCCCCCTCTTTCCTAAAACTCAACCCAAAACGTATTTTTTTAAATCACATAGTGTTCGTATCCCATCTGAAACAGTGGGCTCACTGGCTCTCTAAATGTACCTGATGCTGAGGTTAAACGGGAAACAATTACAGGGTGGGGTGCATGTCATGGCAGGCCTTGTTTTACATTTGATGTGAAATGCCTAGGAAAGTGTCCCCTGCATGAGCCTCACTCTGGTTACACACACTGGCCCCATCTGTATACTGTTAAATGTACCTGAGACAAGGGAACACAGGAAATATATAACATGTTTGACTGCATGCCATGGCAGGGCCCTGCCTCTCTGCTAGGGATGGGCACCGAAACCCGGTATTAAACGGGCCCCGGGGCTGAATTCTAAC
Source organism: Molva molva (assembly GCA_900323295.1). Lineage (NCBI taxonomy): Eukaryota > Metazoa > Chordata > Actinopteri > Gadiformes > Lotidae > Molva > Molva molva. Next base: position 19,891 of record OOFG01075132.1, read on the forward strand.
AGTATCGATAAGCTCCAACGTACCCGGTGCTGCTATCGGTATTTGAGAAATTAAAGAAATATATTTTCTTTTAATTTAGGAGAGATAAACATTGCTGTAGTTATATACCGCAACAAGTTATATATGGCGCACCCCAAGGAACCGTACTTTCACCATCTACACCTCTGACTTCAGCTTCAACTCTGGAACGTGCCACCTCAGAAGTTCTCTGAAGACTCCTCCATCGTGGGCTGCATCAGTGAGGACAGGGAGGACGAGTACAGAGGTGTGGTGGAGGGCTTTGTCAGTTGGTCCGAGGAGAACCACCTGCAGCTCAACATCGGCAAGACCAAGGAGCTGGTGGTGGACTTCCGACGGAGCAGGAAGCCCCCAACCCCTATTACCATCCAGGGGGAGGAAATAGAGATAGTGGACTCGTACAAGTTCCTTGGAGTACGCATAAACAATAAACTGGACTGGACAGACAACACTGAGGCCCTCTACCGGAAGAGTCAGAGCAGACTCTTCTTCCTCAGGAGGCTCAGGTCCTTCGACGTGTGCGGCAGGCTACTGAAGATGTTCTACCAGTCTGTGGTAGCCAGCACTCTGTTCTTTGCTGAAGCGTGCTGGGGAGGTGGCATCAAGGCTGGGGAGACCACCAGACTCAACAAGCTGGTGAGGAAGGCCAGCTCTGTTGTTGGGCTAGAGCTGGGCTGTCTGGAAACAGTGGTGGAGAGGAAGATGAGGGACAAATTCAAGTCCATCCTGGGTAACCTCTCCCATCCCCTCTATGTTGAGCTGTGGCAGATGGGGAGTACCTTCAGCCACAGATTCATTTCCCCCAGGTGCAAGACGGAGCGCTTCAAGTGCTCCTTTGTGCCGGCAGCCATTAGGCTGTACAACAGCGCCTGATGTATGTATATGTATGTGTATGTGTACGCATATGCATGTGTGTGTGTGTAAGTACTGGCACTGGGCCACTTTATAATTTATACTGTTTATACTGTTTGTCCTGTTTGTTCTGTTTGTCTCTACTTTAGCATTTACTTTAGCATCTATTTTTGTTTTCCTTAGCATTACTTTGTATTTTTATTGTATTGCATTATATCCTGTGTTTTCCACTGCTGCTGTGCTGCTGTAACAAAGGAATTTCCCCTCCGGGGGATTAATAAAGTATATCTATCTATCTATCTATCTATCTATCTATCGAGAGGCTCAACGTTGCCCAGTTGTAGTGTACATGACATAAACACAGTGACTTGATCAGTTAGAATATATTTTGGGATTCCACAGGAGATTAATTGAAACAGTGCCAGGGCTACACCCTTCTCAGAGATAGAGCATAGTGGTACTGCTTCGGGGAGCACACCCTGATATAAAAGCGACGTGCCTTTCACTCAGGGTTTGCTCCCCGAGCAATTGTCTTCCCAATACTTAGGCTAGACACACACACATACACACACACACAGACACACACACACATGCCACACACACAGCCTCCTACATGCGTATTTATTAATTATTTTCCTTTTTCTCCAAGGTTATCGCCTGAAGTTGATCAGTGTCATATCGATGCTGACGGAAACACGGTTATTTACAGTTAGAAAACCAGAATAGAATTACAAATTATCCATAGAGAAATAGCCGAAAACTTTATACAGTATATAATATATAGCAATTGATCTATTATATATTAAGTTCATATCTAAAATTACAATCAGTATAATACCACACATCAGAGTCCTGCAGCGGGTCGGGTACCCGCGGGTACCCGCATAAAAGCTGCTAAAACGGGCGGATTGTGACGTCCCTAAAATTCCCGGGCGGGGATGCGGGCGGGAAAAGAACTCCTTGCGGGCGGATAGCGGATGAGAACCGAAACAGTATTTTAGTTTGCTGAAATAAAACATAATTGAAAAATATGTGAAATATTTGTATGTCTAAATTACCATTACCACATCGCAAATATGTGTTTTACTCAACGATACGACCCTTGACCCATCACGTCACTACTGCGACTCTCCATCCCGGCATCCAGCGCTGCGAGTGAGAGAGACTTTTCCACGGCTGGATTTGTGATTCAAGAACGGAGAACTCAACTTAAACCTGGGACTGTGGACGATATCCTTTTCCTGCACAGTAACCTTCAGGGAAAGTAAATGCCAGCATAGGCATAGGCCTACGTATAGGCTATGGTTTGATCGACAGGCTCAGCTTGTATTTTTTCTTGTTCTTTTTCTTCATTAATAGGTCCATTTTATGCAGGCTAATGCTCTGATGCAGCACGGTTTGGGCTGTGGGTCGTTGTTGTAAGGTTCATC
>OOFG01075308.1:4473-24059 GCA_900323295.1 Molva molva
GAGTGATGTGATTAGAGAGAAGAGAGACAGGATCGGTCCGGTATAGTTAAGATAAGATGGTTCTACTTTAATCTTCCTAGATAAGAGAGAGGTACCGGACAGGAGTAGAACTTAAGGAGATTTAATAAAAATAGGAGTAAAAACGACAAACAATACTGAAAATATATCTATACACACAATATGACTAGTAGCAATGTAGTTGTGCTCTAATTTTCGTTTAACTTAAACTAAACTGACAGAGTCACAATTTAACTAAATTTGTGACTTAGTTACATTGAACTTTAGTTCAACTCGTGTGTTTAACATAGTGTTAATATTTAACACTAGGGGACGTTATAAACACACTGGCTTTTTAATGTTTACATTATTGTTGATTACAGATGTTTGTCTTTGATTGATGATCTACCTCTATTTGGCAGGAGATACAATGGTCATTACAAGGAATCAGTAGTTTTGTGACATTTACAATTCTTATAAACTTAATGTACACACCCCATATGCATTCGTTTTTGTATATTTTGTATATGGATTGATGCGAGTGATGGCCACGATGCAGGTCTGTCTGTTCTAGCTGAGCATCTTCCAGCCGAGTCAGGGCCCCTCCCGCCTCCATCCTCCCCTGTTACCATTTTTACGCCTTTCACAAATTATAGCCGAACCAAATACATTAACAGAATATTAATGAATCTTAAAACCGCAATGTGTATCATTTCATCAAGCTTGTAGCCTAAAACGATCTGGACATACCTGTAGTCAATGCTGATGATTTCAATAATGTTATCAATTAAATCAAATCCTATTACTGATATATTCTACAAATAGAAAATGCTGGCCAGCCCGTATCTCTCTCTTTGTTTACAAGAATCTTACTATCGACACTCCTAAACCCCTCCCACTCACCCTAAACCCCTCCCACTCACCCTAAACCCCTCCTACTCACCCTAAACCCCTCCCACTCACGCCACCCAGCCAGCAGAGCTACGCTACTTCACGTCACACAGCTGCACAGCCACAGTGGACAGAACACCGTTACTGAGTTTTTAAATTCTGAACGTCTCCCGCCTGCTAACTGGGGGGGCTCAATCTTACACATTGTAAGTTTAATGAAACAAATTGCTTTAACAAAAAAAGCAACTCATCTGCATAAAGAGGCAAACAACAACATGCGTCTCCACACTCAGACCCATCAGGTCCACATCAGGCAGGACAGGGTGGACACGGGTCCTCAAAGATCTCCACACTCAGACCCATCAGGTCCACATCAGGCAGGACAGGGCGGACACGGGTCCTCAAAGATCTCCACACTCAGACCCATCAGGTCCACATCAGGCAGGACAGGGCGGACACGGGTCCTCAAAGATCTCCACACTCAGACCCATCAGGTCCACATCAGGCAGGACAGGGCGGACACGGGTCCTCAAAGGTCTCCCATCTCTCCACCTTCCAAGCTACTTGTTTTTTTTCAACTACGGTTTCCCAAACACGTAAAACAAATCGTGTTCTCTGAAAGGCGTGTCAAAATAAAAGGGTGGTCAGACCAGGATATTTTATAAAGGCGGACCAATATTTGTCTTTCTAGGACAGCCATTTCCTCCCACATTCTGCTGCAGAGGCTTCGGCAAACAACGCAGCCACTGCCTTCTTGACAAACGTCCGGGGCCCCGGGTTCTGCTGCGACGGACACGTACCCGTACTTCTCGGCCAGGTCCCGGGCCTCCTCCTCCTTCACCGCCCGCTGGTCACTCAGGTCACATTTGTTGCCACACAGAACGATGTCCGGGTTTTCGCAGTAAGCGTGAACCTGCAGCTGACCTGCAAACACCATCAGACACCAGAGTTAGATACGAATGTTTGGTCTCCAGCGAAGTCTGTGCAGATCTTCAGTAGAAGATCAGAACACCGGCTAGACGGCGTTTGTTGCGGCTCAATTAGTTTTTTCATGTAAACAAACTCAACTATTCTAGATAGATTCACTTCAGCCTTAGTTTTTTTAAACGTGATTTTAAATTATGTGTGTTTGAAGAATAAAACCCAACCACCCTCAGTAACAACAAAGGAAGACATTTCCCTTAAACAAAATGGTCTGTGGGGAACCCTGGTGGGAACATCTTGATGCAAGCTTTCCATGTATATTTCACCTTTTGAATAACCAAGCGCTGAATGGGGGTTGTTTATATATTGTTATTCTACATAATTTCAAGTCATTTTAGTCATTTTAACGATGATGGTCGCAGTGGAAGAAGTCACCAAGAGCAGGTTCGATCAGATGAACCGATCTGACATACTCATCCAGTTTCTGACGTTGAGGAAACTCTGCTCGTTGGTGAGGTCAAACAGCAGCAGGAAGCCCATGGCGTCTCTGAAGAAGGCGGTGGTCAAACTCCGAAACCTGTTCCAGAGAGGAGAAACCCCACAGAAATGGTCGTTTGATTCCCCTTGTAATGGATTGAACTACCACATAAAGAGGGAAGGATGGGACTGACAAATTGTAATAAAAACAATAATGGATGCCCGGATTGCAAGATTCTGGGCCGATACCGATGTTTTGTTCTCCTTTAGCTGTCAGGGAAACCAAGAGATCTTCGTTATTAAAGAAATAACGGAACTGTTTTAAAGTCTTTCAGCCATTCATCACATCTTTGAAAAAGCATAAAATGAATCATAAACATTTATGAAACAGCCTTTAATATAACCTTCAAATTATTATTTTTTTAAATAACAACAGATCGGTGAATGTCATCTTACTTGCTTACAGGCGATATAAAGCAAGGGGGCTTCATATGCGAATATATCTGCAAACATCACCGTGTTGTGCCTACTTCTCTTACGATTCCACGAGTCCTAGACTTGCATTTCTATTATTAAACAGGACTTGCAGCATTTCCAAGGTGATGTAGACTGTTTGCTACGTCTCCGCCCAATCTCTGAGGTTATGAAAACGATGGCTGTGGTTCACACCTGAAGCCCGTGTGTGCATATCCAGCAGGGCTCCCCGTGAACGGCCCTACGCATGAACAGGCTGAGACGGAGCTGAGCGACTGGGGCCTTTTGCGTAAACAGATGAGTTTCTCAATCTAGGTACAACCGTAATTGAGAAGCGTGACACATTTGTCTCGTGTGAACGAGGCGTTGTAAGGGAGGGGCTGTGTTGTCGTGTACCTCTCCTGTCCAGCGGTGTCCCACAGCTGGATGTGGATCTTCTGTCCTTTGCCTGTTGCTCCATCAGGTCCATTTGACTGGTACAGCTTTATTAGAGGGTGGGAAGATACCAGATACCAAATGAACACGCATATTTTATTTATATTTAAGAGTCACACTTCAAGTTCCTCATACTGTATGTTCGATGTAGAAATAACAACACCCGCCCAGGTTATGTTTACGCTTCTGGGTATTTTACACAAGATCTATCCATCTACCCAACAGTTGTCTTTGGTAAAATAAAGTTTTCACTCTGATCATATAAAAACATATTTTTTAAGGAATGCACCATGAATGACAGTATGATTGCATATATTTCAAAGGATCACAATGCATTGTACAGAATAAAGGATTGGGACCGTGTATCGTGATCCATATTGTATCACTACATTCCTGCACAAAGAGACCAAGTTGTGACCGTGTTGCAGGTTATCGTATGCATTGTTGGTCCTGGTAGCAGGTGATGTTCTTATATGATCAGAGGCTATGTAAATAGCATTAGCTTAATGTTGTGGTGTTTGCCAAGTATTATAATGTTTATTCTGAAGGAGTGTGCTACTGTTCGGTCTTAGTCATCCTGTGTGTTACCCAGATTCCTTTGCTGTGAAACGCTTATCAGTCAGGCTTTTGTTAAAAGAGCCTTGCTTAATGGTGTGCAAATGTATGTGTTTAAGGCAGCGATTGTTTTCAACACACACTGAAATAAAAAGAGTTAGAAAAATGTTCAATCATGGCGCCTAACTTTAATGTTTGGGAAGGTTTCTGCTTACCACCCTCTTTTCTCTGAAGTCAATCCCGACTGTGGTGATGAACTTGGAGTTGAAGTTCCCGTCCGTGTACTGGTAGAGGAAGCTGGTCTTGCCCACTCCGGAGTCTCCCAGGGCTAGGAATTTGATGAGGTAATCGTAGTCCCCATCAGACATAGTGAGCGCTTCCTCTGGACAAAAAGAAAGAACACACACAGACAGAACAAGACAGGTTTGCTTAGAACAAGCAGATTCTTGCCAGAATCATAGAAGTTCTCCGACTTGGGTCTACGTTCAACGATTACCACGTTAACACACGTTAGTGGTTCATACCGTAAGGCATACAATTATTCATTTTATTTTGAAAGACTTCACTTTTATTTTGAAAGAGGCAGTTCCCTCCACTTTCAGTCATTTTCGGGTATACCAGGTAAGCAAGGTTGTACACCAGTAAGCTGCACTACAAGAACCATAAAGCATTCGCTATCCACTCAGGCTTCATTGGCCAAAGGAAGAGTAGCACAGCAGTAAACCCGTTTAAACCAACAAGGTGAGGTCTTCTGACGGGAGGGGCGAAAACTATTGCAACATATCCTGGATCTTTATCTACACTTAGATACTTAGCAAGCAAGAGCAGCCAGTCCCCTCGTTCCATTTCTCAGCACACCACAGACACACATATCTGCATGTAATGTGCAGGCAATGTAACTTATTGTAAGTCGCTTTGGATAAAAGCGTCTGCTAAATGCCCTAAATGTAAATGTGAATCAAATCCACTTGGTTTAAAAATAAAATGTAAGGCATAAATGGTCTCTCACAATGTCCTGAGAGAGAGAGAGAGAGAGAGAGAGAGAGAGAGAGAGAGAGAGAATCTTACAGATAAAATAACAAGACTAGTTACTAATTCTTCATCGTCTCGATCCTTCCCCCTGAACAACTAATTCCTTGTACTCAATATGTATAAAGGTATATATGTAACCCATCAATTTTCTTGGATCTTCTTGTATTTGAAATCAAACATTTCCATTCAACACTTTGAAGAAAGCAGATATTCACCCCAATTCACTCAACATATTGATGCAGGTGAGAAACATTGCTTCTACTTCAAATTACGGCCACCTTAAAGTCTGAATGGCGCTCCTGCTAGGAGCTCCTGCAGTGAGTGTAGCATACATCATATGACCATGAGCATGGAAAGGGGATTTAGACACGTTCAACATTCTTCAACCATAAGGAGCCTTTCATCTTGGCCAATAAGGAGCTTAGCATCTGGAGCTAGACCAAGGATCTATGGTGAACACACTGGGAGAAATGGTTTGGCATGCTTTAATTGATATGGTTAATGGAGAGCAATTGATCATCGTTTAGTATTATAATGGCGCCCAGCTAGAAAGAATTGCAGTACATTTCAAACGATTGATATGAATCTACAAAAAGTAAAAAACAAGAAGTTAACCGCAGACAACGCATGAGAATTGCAGGGGGACTCGGAGGGTTAAAAAAAACAGCATTTAGAGGAAACACGTCCATCCTATTGCTTACGTGAATACCAATAATGAATCATTTAAATAACAGTTATAGAACTGCCGGCCTAATACACACACTTACATACTCATTCCCACATAATCATGTCATGTTCCGTCTCCAAAGTTCTATGGCTAAATTTGTATCGCGCTTCCTGAAAATAAGTTTTTTCTAACAGTAGACTAATTGTGCGGGAAATTACAGCACAGCCTTTTCAAAGACACTTCTTGTATTTGAACGGACACAACACCAACTATTGCAACAACTGAAACCTTTAAAAATACAAATGCTGTCTACATTAAAATCTATTAAACAGTTATCAGCTCCAGCATCAGGATCAGGATCATCACCATCCGACGGATACACGTTGAAGCAGCGTTATACTTGTACATCTGTTCTGGTAGCATGTGTTTTGCTCCAAAACTATGTGCATATTGTATTTGCGGCAGACACCTATAAAGTCAGCAAACAAAACATGGCTCCATTTAGATGGCAAGTCTTACAGGGCCCACCCTGGGCAAGTGTCCAAGTCTGCAGCCATTCCCAAAGGGAAGGCGGATACAAGGAGAGGCAACCATAAGCCGACTACAACACGCAGAAGAGGCAGGCAGCCCCCCTGGGACACAGTCACGCACAACCAGGCCACTTCGCTTTGTAGAAAAATAAGTTATGGTTCTGCCATTAAGCATTGCTGACGCACTCATTGCTCAATTGATGAGGTGACATTACAGGCATTTTAAAAGAGAAAACATCCCTATCTTATCGACCTCAGCTGGCCCTCATGTGGTCAGCTAACCTTTCACACACAAAACCAAACTCTGGAGCCCATCTATCCGAAGAGGAAATATCCAATACTGCAACGAGCCTACGATTCTGAACTGGATCCTGAACATTGGCGTGCAGCATTATGGCGGATATCTTGTTCTAGATAGTATTAGTAAAATCAATGTGCTGCAAATGTTGCCATTCAGTGGCTTACATGTGCATCCAGAGAGCTGGTGAGGAGAGAGACATGCGCTGTCCATCAGTGACAAGCAGATACGCGTGAAAACATATTTATATGTTGGCACCGAGCAAAGAAAACTCTGATTTAGTAGCTTTAAGTCATATTTAGGATTGGTGTTTGAGGTATTTCAGCAGACTGCTGCGTCATGCTACTGGACAGTCTGGCTAAGAACTAACAGATGCTATATAAGCTGTTTTCCCGATTTACATTTCCTGAAATTAAAACTTACCAGCCGCAAGTGTTGGCACGCAATTTTTCGAGGGTCGAAGTAACGGTTTGGTTCAGCTTTTCCTAAAGTAAAACTTTGTCAAAAGTTTTCTCAGTCGCCGCTTTGATCCATTTGTTGCACTGCCTGGCAACAAGGTTTTTAATGATCTTACACTGTGTTTGTGTGTAGTGTTTAACCAAGTGTTGATCTGCTGAACAACGGCTCCTCCCCCCAGACTCCATCCTCCGCCTCATGGACAAACTTATGAGGAAACATCAAATCGTGCAACATGGTAGCCTGTGCGTCATTCCAAATCTCGTTCGAAACCAAGAGTTTTGAAACAATAAGTGTTTTCAGTACCTGCATCGAGAGTTTAGACTTGTGTTGCACACTGCTTGACAGGATCCCAAGGGAAGTTAGTGCAATGTTGGCACAGAACCCGCTTTTCAAATCCACTCGGAACCAGAAGGAAACGAGAGGCAGCTGCCAAACAGACCCTTTTAATACTAAACGGTACCGGTAGGCCTATAGACGTTACCCGCCGTGACAACCAGGTTTCATGGATGTGGTTAAAATGGCCTACTTATGAATGGTGACCAAAGTTATCATGATAGTTATTTCAATCAGTTCACATAAGGCGTATCTTTTGGGGACTCTATTGACCTTTTGCGGGGTCCTAGTGGTGTATTGGTAACCTGACGCGGTGGTTTGTTACACAGATCCACCTGGAAGCCGTCCTTGGAAACCTTTTGGAAAAAGCGCAGGCACTTTCAAAACATACTTGGCAGGCGATTGGATGAACCATCTGTCAATCACGTAGATTATCATAGATTATCACATTGGTGTGAACCACTGCGGTTCGGCCACAAGCACATCATTTGAAGCCCGGCAAGATATACAGTACAGAATTGAGTCATTTACTCACTTATTTGGGTAAAAGGAAAAGTAGAATTTCAGTGCAAATATTCAAAGCCATCATACGATATGCAAATTTAGAGGGCTTGTCATGCGGTAAAACCTGATCCAATGAGCTTGAACCAAAAGTCTGGGTCTTAATATAACTAGAATATACCATACTAACATAAAGTGAGGTAACACTACATGTTTTATTTTGCACAAAAGGACATCCCAGATCACACCGTTCCACGTCATACTTTATTTTGAGGTTCTGAACGCCCTGCCGGCCCCGACCCCGTTCCCCCGCCCGGTTCAGAGGGGTCCGGGGCCGAAGCCTTTTCCCCCGCTGACGGACCCCCGGTCTCCGGTGGGTCCTGGTCCTGTTGTGGTTTCAGGGGCCTGAAATAAGGGCCGTAGATATAAACCCCCCCTGCGGATCCGAGAACCATGGCTAAGGCCATCTGCGGGAACGTTATCCTCCGGCGGAACATGTCCCCCCTGTCTGGTCCGGGGTCCGGGGAGATGGGGGTATCAGATCATGAGGGGAACCTGGAAGAGTGGAACATGAATGCTACTGCTGTGTGCTAATGCTACTGCATGAATGCTAATGCTGTGTGAGTGTGTGTACACACACACACACACACACACACACACACACACACACACACACACACACACACACAAGCACACACACACACACATAAAATATAGATCAGTCAAAACAACCTAAAATGTCATATGCATTGTGTTAATCAATAGACAGAATATAAAAGGGATAAGCTCTTCTGCCCTGCTGTTGAAAAAAAGCGTTCAAAGAGAACTATTATTTTGAAAGAATTAAACGTACAGGAAATACAAGTAGCCTCTTGGAGCTTAACTTGACAAAGATACTACTCCAGTTTGGACATGAAATATACATTCTATATTTCGATTTGTATGTTATCGTCTAAATTAAAATGTTTTCCGAACTTACCGGAATTATTTGAAGGCACAGAGGATGACGTGACCCCCAAATCTAATGCTTATAAGAAAGCAAATGCTAATGTTTGGTCAAGGACTACAGGACGAAGCACGTTTGTCAAAACCGGGTATGGACGGAAGGTTATTTGCGTTTCTCGCGAGAATTTGTCAATATCTCGCGAACGTGAGTGCGTGAAATCTAAACGTTAATAATATAACAATGTGTATAACACATTGTTATATTGATAACATTTGTTGTGTGTCTTATATTCCTTAGGAACATATCAAGATGTGCCCCCTTCATTAACTGTATATGTCCATACATGCGAAACTATAATCACTAATAAATGCAATTTAACTAAAAATAAAAATATACTTTTTATTAACCAACAGAACTATACGATATTGAGGAACAAATAACATTAACAGATTACACTGATAAGATATTTTCTATAATTAATACAATCTGTGTTTTGCTTTGTGACTTTTACTGTGAAGTAAACGAATACTTGTACCGGAAATACAATGTATAAGGAAGTTGACAAAGTTGACTCGCTGTTTTGGTTTGTGATTTAGGATACAAGCTGGTAGTAGTCACTGGGTGTATCTTTATTCGATCATGTTTCTGTAGTCAATGATAGAACAAAACTAGTCAGTCTGTATTTGTAATTGTTTCTTTTATTTGACGTTTGCATTGACATGTAATGTTGTTAATCGTTGGCCTATTTGGCTTCATTAAGTGTTAGAAATAAACAATTTGGTTGGAAATTCGGACAATCTTTTCGATTACTAATCGAAAGCAGATTGTGCAAATGACCAGTAGAGTAAAATTGCGATGGAGAACATTCGTGCGCGTTTTAGCTTTAGGGATAAAAATGAACCTGTCAAACTGAGGAAACGAAGATCCCAACTACACAACAATGTTATTAATAATGGTGGGCATCAGTAGTAATAAGTAATAAGTAATCTATTAGCAACTTCTATTTTAGAGGATCATGATACTTTTTTTCCATTCCACAGGCATGTTGACGTTCAATATCACCGCGTTTTCTGTGATATTCCGACTGGTGAACTGCTTCCTGGTCCAAACCAGCTTTGTCCCTGATGAGTATTGGCAGTCCTTAGAAGTTTCCCATTACATGGCGTTTGAATATCCTTTTAAACATGATTTAGTAGTCTCAGTAAATCTAAATCCTATGTTTGTCATCATAATGACGGTGACCTGTGATAGGATAAATCCCTGTAACAACCTTGACCTGTTCACCTATGGGTACCTGACCTGGGAATGGCAGACTGGGCTGAGAGGATTCGCCTACCCACTGTTCTTCGCTTCCATATACAAGACTTTGCACTTTATCAGCTTCGACTCTGTTACTGTCTTGGCAAGTGCAAAACATATTTTGCTACTTATTTTAATGTTCAGTTTCCCAAATGTGTTCTGTGTTGCTGATATTGTTCTGCTATAATCGGTGTGGTTTGGATGTAGATATGGTTACCCAGAGTCATGCAAGCACTGCTTGCTTCAGCGGCCGATGTGAAGATGTACTTCTTTACGCGATCGATGGAGAATCCTGAAGTGGCAAAATGGACGGTAAATAATTAGCCTGCTACAAAATATGATTTACTAAATGTGCTGTTATCAATATTATACAAAACCAAGTAAAGATACTTGACAATACCCGGTAACATCAAATTAATATTATTTTATGAAAGGATTTCTCTGTTGCTGGATTTTCTACATTGCACCATTTGTGATTTGCCTAGCTAGATTCATTTTGGTGTGTTACATGGTTTCAGTACAAGGGTGTGCAGGTTGAACCGCTCCTTTCTGATATCCGATACACGCTGTCTCCACTGCTAGTATTTCTGCCAGCTGTGCTCCTGGTTCACCTGGTACTGTTGCACCAGGACCATGAGCAACACCATGGAGACCACCCTCACCACCCTGGCCCTCACCTACTACCCCCTGCCCAGCTCCAAAACACACCACAGGTCAGAGCCCCCTCCGTGCCCTTTCTACATTTCCTCAATCATCTGTCAATCTATCATTATGAAATATGTTCTGGGGTTTTCGTTTTATGTTTCAGTAAAAAGTACCTGACGCTGGTCGCCGTGGCGATTGTTATCCGTCCCACCGCGCTCATCGTTTGGCTTCCTCTGCTCGCCTTCCACTTCTACCGGGAAGACGGCAAGCTGAGACTTATAACTCACCGCTGCATTCCCATAGGGTTAGTGATCCTCGCTTTATCCACTCACACTCAGCCTCTTCTTTTACCTTAAACGTGTACATTAACTGCCTTTCTGACCCACAGGGCTTTCACTCTTGTGACTTCAACTTTAATTGACTGCCTGTTCTATGGCAAGGTACACAAACAACATTATCTGTCTGCAGCATCATAATCCTCATATTTGAAGTGGTGCATGTCTAATGTGTTCTGTTCTGTAGTGGACCCTGGTGCAGTACAACTTCCTCCGCTTCAACGTGCTGCACGGTCTGGCTGAGTTCTACGGCTCCCACCCCTGGCATTGGTACCTCACCCAGGGTTTTGCAGCCGTCATCGGCCCTCATCTGCCGTTCTTCATCCATGGCTGCACGCTCGCTTCAAAACGATACAGAATACTGTTAGTCACACTAGTCTGGACCATCACGCTGTACAGGTGAGCTTTGATCGAATGGACACGGTCGTTCAACTCAAATGCAATACGGACGAGAGTGCTTACGGTCTCTGATTTTTGAACAGTTTTCTTTCACACAAAGAATTCCGGTTCATCTACCCCGTGTTGCCCTTCTGCATGGTATTCTGTGGTAAGTCCTTCATTTCCAGTTGTTATCATGTCTTTGTTCACGGTATCAGAACACACCCATTAACGAGGTCTGCTTCCATTGGCTTGCAGGGTTATCGTTGGCCCACCTTAAGTCCTGGAGGCGAGCGGCTGCAGGGAGTCTGCTGGTAGCCAACCTGCTCCCAGCTCTCTACACAGGCCTGATCCACCAGAGAGGCTCCTTGGATGTCATGAGTCATCTGCAGGAACTCTGTGAGCTCCCACGCAACGCGAGCTCCACCAACCCCGAGGTCCTGTTCCTCATGCCCTGTCACTCCACACCCTTCTACAGGTAGTCTGTCTGGGGGGTCTGTGATAGAACTGGTGGCTCTCTATGCTCTACCGCATTCAGCATGTTATATCAAAGACATCATGGAATGGAAATAAGACCCTTTCACCATGGGAGGCATATTATTTATCTATTTCACATAGTAGACTCCATGATTCTGTTTTTGTGTGTGCGCCTTATAATAATGTGTTTGTGTGTAAATACATGTAAAAGTAAAGGATATAAATAGAATGTAAGTGGGATTTCTCTACCAGGGTTGGTATACGACCGGTCTTACTTGAAATACTAGAAAACATGAGTAAAAAGTTCAACAAATTGTTTGACACCCAATGCTTTCTGCCTGCAGCCACATCCACTGCCCACTCCGGATGAGGTTCCTGGAATGTCCTGCTGACCTGGGGGAATCTGGGTACACTGAGGAAGCAAAGGAGTTCTATGACGACCCTCTGCACTGGCTCTCAGGGGCGTTTCCAGACCAGTCCTCTCTGCCAACACATCTCGTTCTGTTTGACGTTTTGGAAAAGGTACAATATTCGAAAAGTGATCATGTTTTTTAAACAGAATTAGTTGGCTTCGATGTTTTCTGTTATCAAAATGCTCTCTCGTTCATCTAGGACATTTCCGAATTCTTGGAGAGGAATGAATTCACGAGGAGTGCTGAAATATTTCACTCTCACTTTCCTGAGGGGAGAGTTGGAGGAAACATCTTCGTCTATGAAAGACGTCACCGTGGTGCTGGATGATCACTCACACTGCCTGATATTTAAAATAATGATAGTTTATTTGTTTATGTTATTGAACGTTGTCTATTAAGTGAGACAAAACCAAGTTCATCAGAGATTAGCTTTTTTTATTGGTTATGTTTATTATCCAACACGTCAATCTTGAAAGTCAAATAAAACAGGCATCCAGACCAAGTTGAGATATGGAATGTCGAGCTAGAACATTTAAAAGCGATCTGTAACCATGGCAAAGAATATCTCAACAACGTGAAGTTGAACAGCAATAAGTCACCCACACCACTCTGAACAATAAAACATCCATCGAGTCTAATGTGAATCTAAACCTTTCTGCTCGTCAGCTTCTTGAAAGTTGAACAATGTTACAATAATTGTAATCTGTCGTGATTTGAAGTTCTAATTTAAAAAGTAGGAAGATCAACGGAACAAGATCACAGGGGAATACTTTCCGTGTCAGAAGGGCTCTTAACTGCATTCCCAACTATTTGAAAACTAAACACAAAAAGCTAAAGGACATTCAGTAGCATTATACAGAAAACATTGTGCAAAACATTTAAGACTCTCAGTCCAAAGCAAATCAGGAAAGAATTATAAACGAAGTTGAAGGACACTATTTGCATATGTTAATATTTCGGATCAAAAGGCATAGGGCCCAATTCAATTTTGACGTCAGCCATGTGTCTGTCTGAGTTCCCTCCTGATCTGCTACATTTTCTTTCTCTCTGGGGTCGCGACCTTGCCCTCTGTTGCCTTCTCTGCTGTTGCTGCTGCTGCTTGGCCTGCAGGCTTTCTTTGGTCTGCTTATCAGGACCTTCCGTGGGTCTGCTGTGGAATTTCAGAGGCGAGAAAAGCCTTTCATTAACATTCATGTCACAAGTACACCTTGAAACGCTGTCACCGTTTAATTGGTCTGTGGGAATTACCTTGGTCCATAGCTTTTAGTGTATGATTCTCCATAGAAGTGCCTGTTGATGTACTCATCAAGATCTGCAAAGACGCCATCATCAAGGCCATAATACTCATGCATGTTTTCCAGATAATCCTCCACGCGACTGACAAAGTCTTTGAACAGCATCTGGTCATGGATGAACACACCATTGTGGAAGAAGTTGTTGATGAATTTCTCCAACTCTTTCCAGTGGTGGAAGTGATCCACCTCTTGATGGAGGTAGCTCTGAAGAAGCTGGTTGAATTCATCCGCTCTCACAGGCTCCATTCCTTTGCCGAAGAGACTCTGGGATCCCTTGGAGCCGCAGGGGAAAACGCGAGAGCCCCTTTTGGGAGATTCTCTGTGGTTCTGCGTGTCTCCGTCGTCCTGGACTTTATCTCCTGACTTGCGAGTGTTCTGGCTGCTCTTGAAAGCCTCTGTGGATTCAGAGGAGCGACTGCGCTGAGGCTTGTGTGGCCCGTGCTGCCACGGCCCTTTAGCATCCCATGGGCCCTCAGCGTCCCGCACGTTGAATCTCTTGGGAGACTCTGCGGTGGCCTTGTTGATAAAAGTCGACGCAGAATCCTTAAAATGGCGGAAGGTTGATTTGACGGAATCTGAGAATTTCCTCAGGTTCTCCTTCACCGCCTCTTTGGCTTTCTTAATCTGCTCTTTGTGGTGATGGACAAACTCCTTGGTAGAGTTCTTCACCGCCTCGAAGGTCTTCTTCACCTTCCCAGCCATGCCTTCTTTGGTCTTTTGGACTCTGGGCTGAGTGTCTCCTTTGGCCTTCTCTTCTTTGCTCTCCACATACAGTCGCTCCCACAGGTCCGAGCGTTGCTGCTCAAAGCCCAGCTTCTTCTCCAACTCCATCAGGCGCGTCTGTACCTCGGCCTGGCTCTCCTCTGCCCCGGCGCTGCTGCTGGCCAGCTGGTCCATCTCCTGCCTGAGCCCCTCCGTGAACCGTCTCTCCCGGTCCAGCTCCTTCCTCAGCGTCCGCGTCTCCGCCATCGCGGCGTCCCTCTGGCTGAGCATGCCGCGGACCAGCGCCTTCTTCTCCTCCAGCTGCTCCATCAGCCTTTGGTTCTCCAGCACCAAGGGGTCCAGCGCAGAACACCAGTCCTCGAGCGCTGCGATCTCGGAGCGCAGGTTCCTCAGCTCGTCCTGCAGGGCCAACAGAGACTGCTCCTCCCGCTCCAGGGAGCTCCTCAGCTGCTGCTTCTCTGTGTCCAGCTGCTGCTTCTGGGCCTCCATGATGTTCCTCTCCTCCGACCCCTCCTTCAGCCGTATCACCAGCTCATCGCTTTGGGCCTTAAGGAAAAAAATACAAAGGAAGGCAATAGTTGTCATAATGAATCGAACGTAGTCCAGTTAATCACCTGTTTATCCAAGTGGGATCACAGGTCTGCACTTCAATGTTGTCGCACCTGCGTCTTGTTATTCATTATATTTTCTCAGGTTTAATCATGTTTAAAATGCCCCAGTAATAATTAATATTTCCAGTGGTTCTACTTGGGCCTTATACTGTAGACAAGGACAACTTTGCAGGTCACCTGTATCAAGGTCTGTCGTATATTGAGCTCCGTGTTTTCTTTCGATATATTTATAATCATCTGCACAAAGCTTCTGTGATCGATGTCTTCTTTCGGAAACCAAGCCAGGTCCTAAATGGGTGAAACAAAATGTAAAAGAGGATGAACAGAGCATGTTGACTCTGTAATGTGATATGATGGCCAACTAAACCCAACATCAATTCATAAACAAGAACTAGCAAGATCATTTCTCTCAATACCTTTCAGAAATCCACCTTTAAGTAACAGTCAGTTATTTGTTTCTTATAAGCATCTCGCATACCTCATGTTTGAAAAATGTTCTCAAACACTCTTCCAGTACAGCATCAGGGTCCTCACACACCCACTCTTGTCTACGGTGTCTCTGCTGTGATTTGCCTGAAATACAAAATAAAATGACTTAACATTAGAACTTTAAACAAACAGACTAACACTGATGAAACTTTTCCAACTATCAATCTCACTGACAATGTGTCTGCATTTCTGCATGTCTTCAAAGGACTGAAGCGAATGGTAGATTCCGGTTCTGCCATTGTTACTAAACCTCCCATAATTACAATTTTTCTGCATGCCAAGCCGTTCTTCTTACAGTCCCAACGTAATCCTTCCTGATGAAAGGTATTTACCGTAGTAGTGGCCCACGCTGATGCTGACGGCGACCAGCAGAACCAGCAGGATGCATGTGTTGAGGCTGCAGCCGCCCTCGGCTGGACCTGGGACGCCAACGCCGTGGGCCTCCTGGGCCTGAAGAACCTCCCCCTGCTCCTCCTCCTCCTGCTCCTCCTCCTCCTCCTGCTCCTCCTCCTGCTCACTCTGGCCAGACTCCAGGGCCTCTCCCTCGGGGGGGTCAGTCACCAGGGGGCCGGTGTTCCTCCGCGGCCGTCTCCTCCGCAGGGCCGTGGGGGCCCCGCCCGCTGACTCGTCCTCACTGCTGCTGCTGGACTGGGCCAGCGGGGGCTGCGGGGCCGGCAGGACTGGAGTCGAACACATCAGAATGTTTATGCTTTAGTCTCGGACCAAGCAGCCCTACGTTATATCACAGTCCAGCACATCAGAATGTTTATGTTTTAGTCTCGGACCAAGCAGCCCTACGTTATATCACAGTCCAGCACATCAGAATGTTTATGTTTTAGTCTCGGACCAAGCAGCCCTACGTTATATCACAGTCCAACCTATTCATTTTATTTATATATTAGTCTCTGAGAAATTAGTGGAG
The DNA here is from genome assembly GCA_900323295.1 of Molva molva. Lineage (NCBI taxonomy): Eukaryota > Metazoa > Chordata > Actinopteri > Gadiformes > Lotidae > Molva > Molva molva. The sequence continues at coordinate 20,580 of OOFG01075308.1, forward strand.
ATTGCAGTGTGAAGTAAGTGGTGATAAACAAATACTGATTGATAAATACATAATTGAGGCGTGGCATTACTACAAACCATTGGCAGGGAAAATGCAGAAAGCCAACCACTGCCAAAAATAACTTAAAAAAGTTATGGCTTCAGTTACCGTGATGTCAATCACTCTTTCACACACCGTCAATTTGTGTTACACATTGTCGAGAAACGATACAGGAAGTAACTAGTTACAACATGCTTCCAAACAAGCAGTACAGGTTCATGTCCTGAAACAGCATTCTTTGCCTGCTAGATCTTCCTGGGGTTAGCTCTGGTTAGTTCTCTCTGTGTTGCTCAAGATGCACACACTTCACTAGCATCGTTCTGGGGCCACCTGGCAAAGAGCTCTTCCCAGTGAGCTGGTATCTCATCTGGTGTCCTAACCTCCACAGAGTCTGAGGAAGCCTCCAGGAACTCAAACCTACTTCACAAAACAACATCATGGGACAGGGGGTACTCGGAAACTCTACAGTTTCTAGCTTTTCCGTTCATAGTTCGTCTCTGTACTCTTGTAAATACTTGAATGGAAACTTGGCGGTGATTAAAAGTGGCCCGTGAGTCAACAGAGTTTGAGTGTGAACCGTGGAAGTGCCTTCCTACCCGTCTCTACGGCCGTGAAGGTGTACTGACTGCTGGAGGAGGTTCCCAGGTAGGACTCCTCATTGACAGCCGGCTCCACCTCCTCCTCCTCCTCCTCCTCCACCTCCTTCATGTCTCCTAAGGTCACAATGTCTGAGGAGGACAGGTCGCTGGAGGAGCACAGCGTCACATGCTCCTGGGCTGCAGCGCCCCCTAGGTCCTGCAGAGGGAATCACCAGGAGGGTTGGTACAGGCCAGTGGTTCTCAAACGACCGCACCAGTAACATGACTTGCTGGGGGTACTCCAAATTTAAAATATGAATTCATAAATATGAATGAAACTTAACTACAAGCCCATGTTCCTCACTCAGTTTTCATGTAAAAAGTAGAGGGCCACAACCAAAATGGTGGGACATAAGAGTTTACACAGTATTAAGTAATGTATATTAATCTCACCTCAGATGCAGACATTGTCTCCTCAAAGGTTTCTTCCAGCAGAGTGTCGTCTATTGGGTCACTTTCCCCTTCAAAGCAACCAGCTAGGAAAGATATATGTACATGGATTAAGAGGTAAATATGCATGTGTTGGTTACACGCAGATTACATAACCTGTATTGAAACTATGTAAACAAAAGAGTAGCAAGTATACAGTACTTGCTTTACCACTGTAGTGTTGATCTAATTAATAATGTTAAATCATGGTTTGCCTTACCAGTAGGAACCAGTAGGTCTGGCTCCACAGAGGGAGGAAAGCCGGCAGGATCTGTCCCATATTCCAGTGCATGATCAAGGCCTATGGTCTCAATATCTGAACCCTTCAAAACACAATCACATTGGACCTCAACACATACACACATGTAGATGTTGCAAAGACATATAATAAGAATATTACAGTTTGTTATAAGATATGCACTACTTTTATTTTTCTGCATTTTAACAAAGAAAATACAAATAAGCTCAATAAGAGCTCAATACAATTGGTGGACAACTAGAGAAAAACGATATAATGCATACCTCATTGCTTATTAGAGTCCATCCACAGGATGATTCTGTATCGCTCGAGGTTTCTGACATTTTGACCAGACAGTAGCCCAGTGACGAGAGAGACAATCCGTGCAGCCCTCCTGCGGTGACGAGCAAAGGTTATTGCATCTAAACAACAACAAAAACACGGATTAAAAATACAACACAATATCAGTATCTAGCGGGGCGGGCTAAAAGCCCAATAAACAGCTGACAAATGTTTCAATGCAATCACAATATGACCTAGGAATGAAAAACACTTTACCTTAATTGTAGCTACTTAAAATATGGTCATAACAATATAACTACAGCCGACATTACTGTACTTAACCGATAACGTAATCAATTATATAAGTGGCTAACAACCGTCAAACGCTAGCTATATAAAATGCATTAACTGTGCCCATTCTTTAGTTAAAGTTATACATGACAGCTTATTCAACAAACGAAGATAAATGTGTTTATTTACCCGTATGAGGCAATGAGGCAATTCGTTGCAAGAACAAATGACTGTTGTGCTCTAGGCCTCGGTCGCCCACATCCCGTAACAACGCTTGGAAGAGCGCAGTTCAGTGGTATAGATGGGAAATGTGGTTTACACGAGGACAAACGCCTGCGAGTTTCCCAAATTTAAACTACATAACCCGTCGTGCATACATAAAGAACTAGGGCCAACAAGACAGAGGGAGATAACCATGTGGTTACGTGAAAAACAAAAACAAGGGAGCGCAAACTTCGTAGGAAGAATCGTTGATAATAATATATTCTTCTACACAAACACATACGAGTTGTTTAATTATACAAACCTAATATTAAATATTGTTTCAAACGCTACCACTGAAAACTGACTGAATATTACTAAATATACAAATTATATAAACCTTGTTTATATAATTACTAGTCAATTAAAAAGGAATTTGTATACATTCTTCTTGGACCTAGAGATACCTGAACGAACAAACACAATAAATAATTTTTGCCTTCAATGTTATAATCTATTTGATAGTCTATGGTGACAACAAACGACTAAATATGTGACATATGGTGCAGCGACATTAGAAAGACTAAAGCTAGGTTCGGCAATTTATTTTTCAAGCATTTTTTGTCATATTTGTTGAAATGCTCATATTTGTTGAAATTCATCACGACAGCAATTGATAAATCAATTGCTTCAGACTAAAAAAAGACAAAACATCTGGTATCTGTGGCTTTCGCAGGCCTGTAATAAGCCCGTCCAATCGGCCCGAATGAAATGATTGGATGGCTCACCTGTCCGTCTACCTACCTACCCGGCTAGTGGCTTTGGAGGGAGGCCTGGAGGGAGGGTGGATACTTTCAAAATCGAGTTTACTCTGGCTGGTTTCTCCATATTGCATATCTTTCTGTTCTTCTGGCTATACATAACAATGGTGTTATGTTTGGGGTACAAAGGTCGTAACACTGACTGGTGTTATTTCTGGTGGCCAAAGGTCCATAACATACATATACATATATATACATATACATATATATACACATACATATATATACACATACATACATATACATATATACACATACACATATATACACATACACATATACATATACATACACATATATATACATACACATATATATACACACACATATATATACATATATATACATATATATACATATATACATATATATACATATATACATATATATACATATATATATATATATACATATATATACATATACATACATATATATACATATACATATATATATATATATATACATATATATATACATATATATATATATACATATATATATATATATATATATATATATATATATATACTAGCTTTAC
>OOFG01075480.1:1926-12246 GCA_900323295.1 Molva molva
ACCGCCTGCAGGTCTATGGAGGACACAAGGACATGGTGATGTGTATGACCATTCACAAGAGCATGGTGAGAGACACACCCTGTATAACACTTAACTGTCATTAAATGTCACCAAATTCCCTTTTGGTCTATGTATAACAAATGTATTATATTGGATATGAGTGTGTTTTATTATTTGTTTTGTACTCACATTGTTATTAATGGAAGCATAATGAGAGACGGGTGCAGGTGTGAATCTAAGTAGTGACGTTTGACCTGTGTTGTGTGTTTCAGATCTACACAGGATGCTACGACGGCAGTGTTCAGGCCGTCAAACTGAACCTCCTGCAGAACTACCGCTGCATGGTGAGGGGGTTAGCTTAGCTGCTCGGTACTTTCAGGCTCATCTCAGGTTAGCAGGTCAGGTTAGCTACGTCAGGTTAGCTGGGTCAGTTAGCTGGTCAGGTTAGCTGGGTCAGTTAGCTAGTCAGTTAAAATATAATTTCAGGTTAGCTCGTCAGTTTAACAGGGTCAGTTAGCTAGTCAGTTAGCAACGTCAGGTTAGCCAGGTCAGTTTAACAGGTCAGGTTAGCCGTTAGCTTAGCCGTTAGCTTATCCGGTAGCTTAGCGGTAGCTGAGCGCTAACTTAGCGGTGACTCAGCATGGTTTTTCTCCCCGTCTGCAGTGGCACGGCTGCTCTCTGATCTTCGGCGTGCGGGAGCACCTGGAGCAGCACCTGGCCGACGCCCACGCCCACCCCAGCTTCCAGACCCTCAAGTGCCGCTGGAGGAACTGCGACGAGTTCTTCTGCGCACGCAACGGCTCCAAACAGGTAACAAACGCCATGTTCTAGACGGGTGCTACAGCTTTAAATGCTATTGTTGTCCCAGTAACTGATAATGTGAGTGCACATTATCAGTTACTGATAATGTGCACTCTGATAATGTGCATTATCAGAAGGGGAGGGGAATAGCTACCTGGACCCTCTGCTAGGCTCAGGTTTTTGGTCTAGACAGTAATGGTCAGATGTTGAATATTATTTTCTTCTTTCCAGGGAATTGTGACGCACATGCAGAAACACGTTGAGGAGTTGGTCAAGTCTGACACATGAGTCCTCCCACGGCCCTGGTCGCTAGGCGTGGGGCCCCCTAGATACCTCCCATATTGGGGGGAGGGACTAGTGGTTGGTCTCCCCCCCCTCCACCGAGGCTGAGTTGGTCGAGTCCATCCAAAATGTCCGCCGTTGGAATCCAACTGAAGGAAGTCCTCGGTTTCCTTTTTCTATCGATAATTTCCGATGTATTAACATTAACCTTTCTCTCTCTCTCTGTTTCTCTCTGACCACCTGAACTCAAACGACCCTTTCTCTTCCTCACTGACCAAATAAGACAAGGAAACACTAGACTTTTTTTCCTCTAAGTGAAGAAACTCGGGTGGTGTCTGTGTGTGGAGGTGGAGGAGGGGTGGTGGTCGCTCGGCCTCCGGGGAATAACTGCCAAAACAGCAACAGCACCTTTTTGGGTTTTTAAAAAAATGTGGGTTTGCTTCCCGATGGCATGGAGTCAACAGATGGTTTTATTGTTCGTGTTAAGAGTGCAGTTATGATGTGTTAACCTGAGCAACATTTAGTTCATTGTTATTTATTTATTTTTGCATTTTAGTCTGCAGAACACTTTCCTGTACTCTGGCCAGGTTAGCAAAGTTAGCTTTGGAAGTGCCTGAAACATTTGTCAGGTTTTTCTACTGAGAATTTTTCTCTTTGGTCGGTTTTAATTGCGTTTACGTTTTTTCTTTCGTTGAACTCTAACTTTAATGACAGTTTAATTTCGATTTTTTCGCTAACGTGTTTCGTGTTCGTTAGCAGATTTTGGCTTTGACGACTTTGTGTTGCGAGATGGTACCATAATGGTAAAGGGACGTTGGCGAGCTTGGAACGGAAAAATGCCAATTTAATGATTAACGTTTGCCGTGTTTGAATGTCGAGACGTGTGTGTGTTGCGTGTGCGTTCTACCTACCTTTTGTGTGTGTGCGTGTTTGATTGCGTTTCGGTTATTTTTGAAGCTCTTACGCAAGAGTGTTTTTTCTTTGTTTCCTGAATGAGTGATTTTATATTGACGTAGTTTCCTTCACTGAACTCTACGTTTTTCACGATGACGGAGCATCGAGTAGAATTCAGGGGAGCCGTCTCCCCCCGCCCCTCCCCTTGTGAAGGTTTTGTAGTTTTAATTATTTTTTAAAGGAGGCATTCGTGTGGAGGTGAAGGGATGGATTTAAGGAGGTGTTTGAGGAGGTTAAGCGATTTGAAAGACAGATTTAAGATTCATCTACCATGCCATACCTCACCCCTCTAAGATTTAACAAACCGCCACTTTCAGACCGCCCCGGTCCAACACCCCAACCGCGGAAAGTCCAGGCGTTTTTTTTTGTTGTAGTTTCGTTTTCAGTTTTGTTTTTAAAACACACACAAAGCTTTACGTGAGGTCCCAAGCCGTGTCTCTGCAGTGAGCTCTCCGCTCGCGTTGTTCAGCGGGAGCTCCGCGCTGTGTAGTCTGAAGAGTTTGTTCTTAGGCTTCTGGTTCTAGCGTTCTGGGGATGCACCTTATCTGCCCGCGGGAGGCCCCAGCACACCCCCGACCACGCCAGGCACACCCCGGTTTCTTCCCCGCGCTTCGAGCTCCCCTCGAAGTCGTGAACTACTTGTAACGGATATTTTTTAACAGATTTCGAATCTAAAAAGGTTATTAAAAAAAAACATGTTGCAACATCACAACCCGGCGTGAATGAGACGTTTTCTTTTGTCTTTTCCAGCGACGTAGCTTCACCATGCAGATATCATCCAGAGACATGCAAACAAGATGGCACACTAGCTTACTTCAACCAGACACAAACTTTGACCCGGTACAGCACTCAGTCCAAATACCATGTCGTTCTTTATTGGGTTAAAAACTGTTCGAAAAGGCAGTACACACTTATTTGACCAAAGCTTTAATGGAAACACCCGCAGAACATCTCAAGTCCAACCTGCTGGCCACATTCATTCAGATGATGGATTACCGATGGCTAACCAATCACTAGCGAAGCGAGGAGGCGCAGCGGAGGTTTGAGTGTGTTTAATGCCTGAGAGGAACAAAGAAGAGGACTATCAGCAGACTGGTGTGTAAGTGATTCCAAGAGGAAGAGGAGGGAGGCGGGGGAAGTGACGATGACGAAGGTGGTCGTAGTAGTAGTAGTAGTAGTAGTAGTAGTATTAGAAGTAGTAGTTGTTGCCAGCTCAGGCCCCAGGGAGGTAAGACAGGAAGTGATGTCGGACCTAACGGGTAAAGGGCTGGGCCTTCTGGTCCCCCGCGGAGAGAAGGTCGGGTGGAGGCGATGACGGCGTCCTAGGCGTACATGGTCAGCTGGAGCCACTGTGCACACAGAAGGGATGTGAACACGCCGCGAACGTGAGTCGCGCAAGTGTCACCAGCACAACGCCAGCCCTCGTACCGGGTGGTGAAGCCAAGCTAGCTAGCCGCCAACCAGGTCTATGAATACATGAATCACTCAACACCTGTGAAGGGCTCGTATTTAAGTCCTGTTTATATTGTGTATGAATGTATGTCCCCTATTAGCTGGCTTAATCTAGACAGGAGTTAAAACATGACAATACAACTGTCCAACATTGGTTTAAAGGGGTGATATTATGCCACCAGGTGTGAGTGTGATTAGCCATTACAAGGAAAATTTGAAAATCTGCCTTTTCCTGTGTTTCAGTGACATCACAAGTGGGAGTGTCCACCTAGATGTATGATGGATAGATAAGCAACATTTGCAGGAAAGGGCAGATTTTCAAACGGCTTGTAATGGCTAATCACACTCACACCTGGTGGCATAATACCACCCCTTTAAAGGGCCCCTATTTTACTTCCAATTGTGTTGTCGATTAGCCATTACAAGCCATTTCAGAACCTATCCCTTTGGGGACATCACAGGTGGGAGTGTCCTCCCAGATGTATGATGGATTGATCCACCAGTGGACTGAACCAACACCACACCTGGTGGTGAAATGAGGGCCCTTTAAAATTATAGTGTTGTATTACTTACCCAGTATAGCTACTGTGGTTAGTGTCTAAATTAAAGACCTTGCTAATTTAGCTACATGTAAAGGATACATTGGACTGGACAGCCATACATGGCTGAAGAGCATCTCCAGCCAATGAGGAGAGAGGAAAGGGTTCGAGGTGGGCCTTACCTCCAGAGCGCTGAGTCGGATCGATCCATCTCCGTCCTGATCGAATGCCTGGAAAGCTCCTGGGACAAAACCACACAACTCACAACAAGGGCTTGGAACAAATGATCCTTAGGGGTGCTTAGTCCAGGACCATCGTCCTAGCGAATAATGGCTAACTGTGGCTAATTGTAGCCTCTCAACTGTCAAAGTAAATTAAATTTAAATCAGTCTGAACTGGCCTCAGTAACATGTAGTTGGGTTGGCTCTCCGGTGGCCAATCAAAGACCCCCTGCCTTTACCCATCATTAGATACATTCAGATTAACTCATTACTTTGAGATTACCAGATTATTCAGATTTCTGGATATTCAGTTACTAGATTACATTCAGATTATTTAGTGACTTTCAGATTACCAGATTACATCCAAATTACTAGATTACATTCTGATTACTAGAATACATTCTGATTACTTAGTTACTTTCAGATTACTAGATTACATTTAGATTACCAGATTACTAGATAACATTCAGGTTACTAGATTACATTCAGAATACCAGATTACATTCAGATTACATTCGGATTACTTGGTTACTTTCGGATTACTAGAGTACATTTAGATGACATTATTCAGTTCCCCAGCATTAGATGACATTCAGGTGACTTACTGAACATAGCCTCCAGGCGCACCAGGCAGCTGATGAAACTGTCGAAGTCGATGTTCATGCTCTCGTTGGCGTAGCGCATGGTGATGATGTCATAGAGCTGGTTGTTGAGACGGTAGCCTGGACGGGACACAAAACACATGACTGTACACCGACGAGAACACACGAGGAGTTCACGGGTTGGTTAAAGTCTGCTGAGGCGGGCAACCAATCATTGAGCAGAACATTCTAGGACTCTACGAAAAGTCTTAAAAGTTTAACTCGAGTAAAAAATAAATGTCCGCTGTGACAGTTGATGACTCAGATCGGAATGATAAAGCTACGGCACGATGCTAATATTTTAATAAAACAATCAATATAACGATGGAGATCAGTGGTGTGTTTACCGGCATCGTTGACGGCGTTCCTCATCTCATAGCTGCTGATGCTTCCAGACTGGTCCACGCTGTAGTGCTTAAAGATCCCCTGGGAAGAATGACTGGAGTTAAAACACACTGGAACCACATCCATAGAAACACACACACATTACACCATAGTGAACTGTAGCTAAATGTAGCATTTAGCTGTTCTCAACTCAAACATAAAACGTAACACATCCATCATTAAAAGTAACAACTGTTTACTTGACCACTTTTGAAACGTATGAAAGTGCAAAACAGATTGTCCGACCTGCCACTGTTTGACCTTGTTCCACAGGTGTCTGAACTCCTGGAGGTTTAGCCGACCGGTCCCGTCCATCTGGTGTGGGCAGTTAAGACCACAGACCCTCTGGGGACCAGGTTCACACACTCCATACCAACAGTTACCACACAGACTGTGAGGACCATTTTCACACTCTCACTAGTGCTGACAAGGGACATTGTGAGGACCAGATTCACAGACTGCTTACAAACACACCAAGTCACCGGTGAGGACCACACACTGCTTACAAATACAGGGTCACTTGTGAGGACTACAGACATTGTGAGGACCTGGTACACACACTACATACAAACACACCAAGTCACAAGAGAGGACCAAGTCCTCCCAGTCCATACAACCACACACACACACTTTGACATTTAACGAGGTACTAGCAGGGCAGACAAATGGATGTTACTTTAAGTTCCGTTTTGGAGAGAGGTTCTAGTGTGCAGCGTAGACCGAGCAGGTTGTGTAGCACAACGGGCCAGATGCTCTCCTTATGAAGGATACGTCCATCAGAGCGATCATGCTCCGACACGTCTCCAGACTGAAGCCCTCTGTGTTCAGCTCCTGGTCTAGAGAGAGAAAGAGACAGAGAGGATCACTTCTAATTGGATGCCATTTAAGAGAACACCCTTAAAGGTTTAAGGTCCGTGTAGGTGTGGACTTACTCTTGGAGACGACTTTGTTGAGCACGTTCTTCAGCTCATTGGCTGTGATTTCCATTTCCTGGGAGATACAGGGGGATTCAGACCACAAACACTTGTGTTGTTTTACAACAACAGCACTTACACAAACCGGGATACATAGACTCACGTAGACACATACACAGCCTTCACTCACGTCTCCGGCTATCTCCTGAAAAATCGTCCGGAACTTCTGATCCTCTTCGCTCTCGTCGCCAACCGCAGAGGCAGGAGCCGGCTGGAGAAGAGAGAGTTGAAGAGAAGATAGAGAGGGGGGAAACGGATATGAGAGAGGAGAGAAGATAGATGAAAGAGAAGAGAAGATAGAGATAATACAGATATGAGAGATGAGAGAGTAGAGAAGATAGAGATGAAACATATCAGAGATGAGAGAGTAGAGAAGATAGAGATGACACCGAGATAGGAGAGATGAAACAGATATGAGAGATTAAATAGAAGAAGGAGATGAAACAGAGGACATAGATGAAACATAAGAAATAAAACAAGAGAAAGATTAAATAAGATAGAGATTAAACAGATAAGTTAGGGATGAAACAAGGGATGAAAGAGATAAGATGGAGATGAAACAGATAAGAGGGAGATGAAGCAGGGATAAATTAGGGATGAAAGAGCGATAGGAGAGATCAAAGAGAAGAGAGATAAAAATGAGAAAAAATATGAAACGGAGAAAGTAGAGAACCCAGGAAACACAGGGTTTCATAATGGCTGTTTATGATTGGTTTGAATCAGTGTCGGTGCTGGCTCAAGTAATGTCACCTGGCACCAATGTGAGCAATCAACAGCACAGCATCAACAAGATTCGGCTAGCATGGAGCAGATTCACGTAGCGGCCATTTCGCATTCAGTTCCCCGGACTAGCTTAAGTTTGGAACCAAGATGGATCCAAGATGGAACCAAGATGGAACCAAGATGGCCGCTATGTGAATGAGGCCCACAGGTGGTCAAGGTTAATTTATGAATGGGTCAACCCTTACCACTGGATGGTCCGCTTCGATCCTGTTCTCTATCTCCCTGGAAACCAATGAAGAGCAGTCACCACGGCAGCAAGGGCAAAGCCTACCAACGCATTAAGACCATGACCCTGTCCGACTGTCTCATCACGACAACAACAACAACAACATCCAAACAACAAGTGAGTTGTACAGATGTTCAACCATAACTTGGGTTTAAAATGTTGAACTAATGTGGGGGTAGACCAATTTAATGAATGGTGAACTATTGAACAGGGCTTAGGGTCCCATATATCAGTGTGTTAGAAGTCAAGTGGGACCGCTAAGTCTTACCCTGTCTCCGTGTGCTGGGGAGAGAAGGGTTAGTGTGATACCACCTGATGTTCCGTCCTTGGAGATATTTGTTTTTTTGATTTGCTTCTTGATTGCAGAAGGTCTTGATTTCTTGTTGTATTAGATCAGGGCTTGGTGGTGGAGGGGTATGTTAATGTGGAACTAGATGTGAATAGATACAGCTTCAGGTTAAGTTTATGCTGTCGTCATTATGTATATTGGCTAGTGACAACTTGGGGAAAATCCAAATACTCTCTGAAATCTAATATAGCCTCCTAACTAGGGGTCAGATTAGTGGCCTAGGCAGGTTCAAAACTGACTTTCTATCCAGTAAAAAAAATATCTAGTTGGGATTTAGTTGATAGACTGGAATAGTGTGTGGTGGACATTCGTCGGCAGTTCTAGAGACAGGTTAGCTTGAGGCTATTTTGTGTAGCATTTTGCCAGTTCAGGTCCAGCAGATTATAGACTGGTCTTGGAAGTCCTCTTGTTCTCTGTCCAGGAAAGGTGTGGCTGATGTTTGGTGTTTAGTATACTGAAAGGAAATGTTTACCGGAGCGTGCAAAAATCTGTAGCCGCTTGCTCTAAAAAAGATTCCATAACCGCTTCGAACTGTGGCCGATTTCTTCCAGCTCTACAAATCAAATCGCTGTTAAAATTGTTTGCCCTTGAGTGTTTTTTATCCCCTCCAAATAAACAACAAACCATACCCAAATGGAACTCACACAACACACTTATAAAACACTCTATGGAACATTCTGTACAATGCAATTTATCATGAAGAGTAGAGTATCATCTGCAAATCTAAGTAGTTGTTAGGCTAATATTACAGTTAACCAACAAAAACAGGGCTGGGTATCATTGTAGTATTTGTACCGTGGTTCCTAATGCATACTCTAGTTTGGAGAAGGTTATTAAACCTTTGAAATCAATTTAAATTGGTGCATTTCAACCTACTTTGCCCAGTGCATTATTGCTGTCCAATTAAAATCTTGATGAATTTTCTTGAGGAAATCTTCTATAGGAATCATGCACGGTGCATATTCACATGGCAAACCAACATGTACCCTCTGGTCAAATAAAAACTGTTTATGACCTGAAATGTTTTATTGTAGAATGGGTTCAGTGTCATACCAGCAAGATATTCTATGATGCCCAGCCCTGCAAATAAACCAATAACATAGAGATGATTATTAAACACAGACTTACAGTACAGTAACTGTTCCCAGGGTAATTCACTATATCCTTGAACAATTTTGCTGATTCCCTTCACCAACTAGGCTCAGCTCTGTGGCTAGGCTCAGCTCTGTGGCTAAGCTATGTGGCTAGGCTCAGCTCTGTGGCTAGGCTCAGCTCTGTGGCTAGGCTCTGTGGTTAGGCTAAGCTCTGTGGCTAGGCTCAGCTCTGTGGCTAGGCTAGGCTCTGTGCCTAAACTAGGCCCTGTGGCGAGGCTAAGATCTGTGCCTACACTAGGCAAGCTCTGTGGCTAGGCTAAGCTCTGTGGCAAGGCTAGGCTAAGTTCTGTAGCTAGGCTAATCTCTATGGCTAGGCTAGGCTTTGTGGTTAGGCTAGGCTAGGCTTTGGGGCTAGGTTAAGCTCTGTGGCTAGGCTAGTCTAAGATCTTCGGCTAGGCTAGGCTAAGCCCAGTGGCTAGGCTAAGCTAAGCTCTGTGGCTAAACTGAGCTCTGTGGCTAGGCTGGACCCAGAATTCGGCCTTTCTAAGGCCACTCTCTCTCAGGACTCACTCTGAGGTGTTCCTCTTTTCGGAGAAGATGCGCAGGAGGAACTCTCCCTCCTGGTGGGGCTCGTAGGTGGACGGCACGATGACGTACTCCCCGGGGCTCAGGCGGAAGCGCTGGGTCACCTCTCGCAGGTTGATGTAGGACTTGCAGCGAGCCTTGGACGAGTTCGCCACGAAGAAGTCCTTCTGCATGTGCTGCTTGTTACCATGCATCTGCCAGGGGTTACCAGGTTCGAGACAGAGGTTCAACGGTTCTCCAAGGACATGTTCAACAACAAATTAAACGTGTAAAAGACAAATAGATCGTGCCGGCGGTGAGTCAACAGACTTCGGATTCATAGTTAAAGTTTCCTTCCTTACCTCCTTTGGCACCTGTGGACAGAGAAACACAATGTTAGTGTTGTTAGTCCTAGACCAAGACCCTTCCCCTTGTCAGACCAAGGGGAAAGTACCTGTTGTAGTTTCTGTGATTGGGTAGCCATATCTTATCAGTACCATTACATAGAACAAGCGGTTGTGTTGTTTTACGCAAATGGTGTACGTCTTAGTGTTCCTTAGTTGTGCTGTTCGTCATATAAAAATATTCACGATTCGATGCGGTGCGGTCTGTTTCAAAAGCCCGACCCATCAGGTCATCCAGACCACGTGAATCAAACAGGATCAAGTGCCAGACGGTTCACACCAAGCACCTCGTAGATGGCGAATCCGATGGTGAAGAGGTTGGCGCCCATCTTGCGCTCCTTCCTGCGGTTCTTCTGCATCAGGGACACCACGAAGGAGCAGGCCACCTCGTTGTCCTCCGGGTCATCGTCCTCCTCCAGCAGACGCAGGCGGTACTGAGGGTTGGTCCAGAAGGTGTCTGGGCAGAGGATCAATCATTCACACTTCAAGTGGTGAAGACGCACCATATTGGACATTCTGCCCAGGTGGTTGTAGGGTTTGGGGTCGGTTCATGTCGACTACAGATGCAGTGATGGTATACTAATGCTATGCTTATACCGATTTGTAAATGTTGTTGATAGAGATGGTTTTGCTGCTGATATATGCTGCTTAT
>OOFG01075573.1:6104-21331 GCA_900323295.1 Molva molva
GGGGGGGGGGGGTGTAATCAGAATCATTACCCGACTCCCCATCAGGTGGAAAGATTTGATCTCCGTTTGGAATTGGCCACTGACATAATAATAACGTCTTTAATGATCACTGTTCTGATTGTTATGGTGGACGTCGGTTTCACACCCCGTCATCTCGTCGTCCTCTTCTGGGCATATTTCTTTCTTGTTTCTTTACACTTTCTTTGAATTTGTTTTCCATTATTTTGATTTTAGCTTCATTATGATTATTTTACACTCTTCACTCATCCCTGTATCATAGCCTTACCTGTTTATTATTGCAATGACAATGTGGGGAAATGTTCATTAGGCAGGGTCCTGCTGTTTTTGTCCAACCACTGGCAATAATTGCAAGTCTGATGACTCTCAGGAAAGCGGCCAATACAGTGATAATAAAATGATAATAATAATTCAGAAGATGTGTAACTTGACAGCTAGGACAACATTACATTTTTTTTATCTATGTCAAATGATTAAATAAAATCATGTAAATCATGTATTGAATGCATTTAGAGACCTTACCAGAGGTCTAAAAACATGATATTATTGACCCAGCAGAAAATCACACCAACCCTTAGAAGGCAAAGACATAAATACATATGCAGTTATTTTGGACTTCAAACTGTGTCTTAGACATGCAGTGTGATGTCACTGTAATGTGTCCCAAACTCAAATAGTGTGACAGTCAAAATGTGCTATTGAATTCTAAGTATAATTTGTCTAATTAAAATTGTATTTACTATTCACAATGGATTAGGCCTACTTCATGTGAAATGTATTGAAAACCTGTGATGTTTAAACCCCTCAATGTGAAACAGATGAAAAAATTGCATGATTAAATTAAAACAGCAGCATAATATCATGCAATGCCATGTCATCCATGGTTTTCATGTGCTTAAAATTGCCTTTATTTGCATTGCATTGTATTTTCTAAGCAAGTAATTCACATTTATAGTAATTTCAATGGTTTACATTTTTTTAATTCTTGAATTATGTGTATTTGCATTCCTTCTATGCATATTTTGTCCCGTGAAAACAAGACCTTCACACAAAATCTAAAGTAAGATTTGCCTATTTAAGCAATGGGATTGTCAATGTAGGTTTTAAATTAGTTTGAGGAGAAAGGGCTTGAACAAATGGAAGGTCATTTAGTTGTTCTCATTTTTTGAGCCTGTCAAACATTGATTAACCGGTCGCCCCCCACCACTTAATCCACATGCAGCTCCTGCACTAAAGGAAAATGCAACTGTTCTTTAATTTTCCTTCTTGATTAGATGTTCAAGGCATTGTAAAGTGAACATGGGAAAAGAGAGAGAAGCCTTTCTCTGTTTTTAATTAGGAGACAAGTGTAATGCCCTTTTCTATTTTACAACTGATAAGCAATTTTCTCCAACGGTTAAATGATTATGGTCGCAGGGTGGATCATGGCACGGCATCGCTGTGGGAATGGAATATGTGGAAAATGTATTTCTGATTTATATGTATGTTTGTGTTAAAGAGTGCAAGGTTGTAAGCTCTAGCAAAGAGGATCTGTTGGTTGATCTCTCTGTTTAACACTAAGAATATTCTTTAGACATTGATTTAGTCATTCATTTACATTGATTTAGACATTCTAAATGAATGTCATGTCCATTCCCATTAAGTCACATTTATATTGCATACCAAACCATAACAGTAGACTCAAAGTGTTAAACAAACCTAACCATTAGCACTTTCACCCTCAAAGTACATTTGTATAACCCAGATTCGCTAAGCATTGAAATGCTACATTAGAATTTGATCTTAGGGGCAAGACTGCCCACCTGGACCACGAGACGGGGATTATTTTTGCAGTGTTGGAAATGTGAACAAGTAGCACCTGCTAGGGTTGATCAGAACGTCACATTGAGTCAGACAGTGGTTACCATGTTTAAGAAGCCACATGTTTCCCCCACCGAGGTGCAAAGACAACGCCCCGAGAAAAGCACACTGCAGCTTTGATATAAAGTAGAGAGCTCGTGCTGGCCGGGCACCCTACGTCCTCCGTGCCCTTGTGCGACCGCTGCTGCACCCTGCTGCTCTTTACCGGTAAAGTAGAAATAATTGGCTGGCACGACTGGGAGAGGTCAGCGAGACGGGGAATGAAAATGAGAGAGAACAATTTGGGAAAGGTCAGTAAATGGGGGAATCAAAATGAGAGAAAGTGGAATATTTAAGGCCACTGGAGTGTGGCTGCCCCAGGAGGGGAAAAAAATCAGAGTTAGCCTAACTGGACGGCTCGGTGTGGAGGTGGAAACGCACCCTCTTCAGCGCTTTCCCCTCTGCCCATGTCTCGATTTAAGAGCTCTCAAAACCTTTTATCTGTCGGTATTTGAAGAGCGCACATTTCATGCCCAGGCATGCTTAAAGGTTTAGATAACTTTGCCTACATTTGATAGAACTGACTATTTATATTCACAAAATGTATTGTACAGCCAAGACCATGTCAATTTGTTTCAATATTCATACCAAGCCTGGCTGAATACATGATACTCATTGAATTAATAGATTGATTTGTGGATTAGTTCAATTAAACATCTGTAAGACTTTCTTTGTAAGCACTTACTTTATATGTGGGGATATTTATTCTAGGTGTGCAGCTATTGAACTTCATTCAGCAAAATGTGGGAGATAATAACCGTATGGCATAAAAGTAAATAATTCAATTTTACAGCATGTAAAATGATGTGTTCTTAAAACTAGAATTTATAATTACCGTATTTTTCGAAAATAAAGCCGTGGCTTGTATCCTGAACCAAAACTGTCGCCGCAGCTTATAGGTAGATTTTGCGAACACAAAGACTTTTCTGGGATTTGCGTTCGAATGATAAAACATGACGTTTCTAATCATGATGTAAAGCCCATATGCTTATTTACATTAGTGGTTTGCGAGTACATGATAACCTCATAAAGATATAAACATTGGCATCGCTTAACTGACAAGGAAAACCATTTTCCACAATGTGCTCTCAGTACATGAACAATAATTAAAAGCCTCAGCATCTAAATTAATTGCTTGCAAAAGAAAATATGCCTTGTTTTCTAAATCTGTCAAAAAGTTCAGGGTTTTACTCACGGACGCTTACTCAACCTTAAGTTGACCGGCAAGGCGGCCCCAAGGAATATTGTACTATTTCAACTATTTTGTTCGCTGCCACTTGATTGTGAGCCTGTTGGCCCCGACTGATGGACACACTGTCTACCTCACCACACGACTACCTGCGCGCACTCTGCCCCTGCAGTCACTGCACATTAGCGGAGTCTTCCACAAGGCTAGCAGACCTGTAGCTAAAGCTAGAGGTCATGTGTTTTCGGGGAGTGGCTTTGGAGGAAGGCCTGAAGGACGGGTGTTTTCTTTTTCAGTTGGATACTTTCAAAATTCAGCTTACACTTTCAAAATCCAGCTTACACTTTCAAAATCCAGCTTACACTTTCAAAATCCAGCTTACACTTTCAAAATCCAGCTTACACTTTCAAAATCCAGCTTACACTTGCTGGTTTCTCCAAATTACCGACCCTAGCTTTAATGGCTCCATACACAAGTTTTGTCTAAACAGGAAGCTTGTTATTGAGTAGTTTATCTTGTTCCAACTGATTGCTTGATTGCATACATGTCTAGTAGAGTGAAAGTATTTCCCAGTGGATACTCCTCCCGCTGGTTTGGCTTCGAAAATAGACATAGTAGCTTATTGTGCATTGGCTGGTTCGTCATTGTACTGTGATGCGTTGCTGCCCAAGGCTCCATATAATAATATCACAATGACAAATTTCCTCTTGCAAAAGGGTGCCGATTATTTTAAAATTAAATAATAACCCCAACCCTTTGGATAATTGAATTGCATTGGATATTGAGCCAAACACTGACCCCTGTGGTAGCCCAAATGTAATAAAGAATATATTGGTATGGGTCATGGCTATATTATGCCATAATATGCATCATTACCCCTGTAGGAATGATCACATGTTATCCCTGGTTTAGTATCTAACTGCCTGTGTTTTAGTAGTTTTCTTTGTGTCCCATTAAAAAATGAATGACAAGAGTTTGTCCTATCCGCTCCTATTATCTGGTCTGCTAACTGCTGCTACGCCTTGCACAATCTGGGCCATGTTGCAGTATAAACAACAGCCATTTGAACCGCCATCTTGGTACATCTGAATATAAAGCAGATGGTTGTATACATCTGGATGGTTTGAGATGGATGAGATTGATTATTAGCAGTGTCCAATCAAGCAACATATCCTCTCAATATTGCACAACCATATGTAAGGATTGACTTAAAGGGGAACCGTCACGCTCTCTATTTTCTAATATAAGAGAATACTGCTTCATACACGTGGTGTGAAAAAAATCGTGAACTGCAAGATGAACTGCATTTCCATAAAAGGAAATCACAGAAATGTTGGACCATTGACGTCATTGGTTCTGGATTTGCATTGTTCATTGGTCTGATTTGGAACATTTATGAAATGACGTCAATGGCTCGACTTGGAAATGGAGGTGATGTTGTGGACTGCAATATGTTCAAGACATGCATATGATGCACTACTCTGATATATTAGAAAGTAGCCGAGCATGACGGTTACTCTTTAATTAAAAATATGGTACAATGTGAGTGTTGTATGTAGCTGTGGGAATTATGGTTGTTGGGCTGCAAGACAAAACCTCACTGTTATGTTATCCTAAAAAGATGAATCTAACTCAACGACTATGGGATGTATTGGCAGAAGGAATAGTATGCAATTTAACAGCTTTTGCTAATTGCACACCGATTCTTTTACATGAACGCAAGCAAAATGAAGGGCAGAAAATGGTTAGACAGTGACCATGACAATCATTTTAAGAAAATATCTTATAGACATGCAGTTACTTACGTTCTCATGTTTCAAAATCATTGGCACAGTCATCACAACCACATCCATTAAACGTCCTATCTACAGAAATGACAAGACATTAGCATGAAAACAATTTAAATGGAAATTATTTTTTCCCTACCTTGATATTTCCAGAATAAATGGATTTAATCAACTATGCCTACGAGGCATTTGCGCTCCGTGTGAGACTTAAAGGGTTGAGAGGGCGAGAGAAAGGGAGAAACTGAGTGAGAACAAGGTCCAAAAGAGTTCCATTTATCACCATCTACTACGCTGACCTTGGCCGCGTTTGAAACCCATTTGGTGGAGCCTGAGATCATCAAATAAGAGCTATCAAACTGCAGTCATCATGAAACCCAGCCAATAAGGAGCGTGCTAATGGACCAGACCTCCTGCTCCCTAGCTTGTGAGTGTGAGCAGTAAACCATTTACACACAATCACACAAAAAGTTACACCTACTATACCAGAAACACAACAGCGGCAGTTTAAGCAGGACTACAACCATTACTCTCTCTTATTATACAGGAATGCAATGCACTTGATGCTTTGTTCGTGAACATGAGGCCATTGCTGTAGAAACAACAATGTAAACTGCTCTAGAAACAGACATCATGGACATCCAATAGTGGTGGTGGCTGGGCTTAACCTAAATTAAACGGATGGAATACACAATTATAGGTACAAACAACAGCGTATTTGTACAAGTGGACATATGTATGTACAAGCAAAAAATTACAACATGTGTTAACTTGAACTCTTTCAAGGTACATAGTGGCACTACAGCACAACAAACACATCTCTACCACAGCAGCTAGTGGTATTGGAATTCACGTAGCCCACTAACCTTGTTATGCTTGCACATGTTTGTATGTCGTTCGCATAGTGGGTCTTGATCTATGGCCTAGCAAACCCTGCCGTCTCCTTCTCTTATTTTCTCTGTTCTTTTCTTATTGATTTGTTCAACAGCTCAAGGGAAGTTCTGCCATCACTTTAGACCTGCCATTGGCTTTCCTCCATCGGCAGCCGAAAGACCTTCCATCTTTGATGAATCTCCTTGCCAACTATTGCCTTGAGGATGGCAAAGTCTAAAATCCCTGTATAAGAGGGGGGCGTTCAAAATATTGCACAACATGGAACCTTGTTGCTTTAAGTTCTATTTAGTGGGTTTTCATAAAATGATGCACAGTGCATTGATTTGGCACAGCAGAATTGAAAATGTAGGTAGGCGCGGGAAAAATGAAGAGGTAATTATGGATATTGTCATCATGTTCCATTCCCAGCCTGTAAGTGCCCTGTTCAAATTAAAGGTGGATCACTGGAAATGCCCCTTAGGCACCACAGATAGGCAGAGGCAGACAGTTACAACATACTTATTTGCACAAAACTGTTTCCACTGGCAGCGGAAAACTGCAAGAAAAATGCATCCAACCAAGTGAATACATATTCACACATATTCAATTTTTTTCGTCTGTATCTGTATTTTTATGAAAATACTGATTAATAATACAAAAAGAAAAGAGCATTATGTGGAAGAGAAATCAGCGACTGTGTTTGTTTGATCAAGCTTCGATCAAAGAACATGAAGAGCACAGAATGCCATGCCTGCCTTGGTTAGCTGATTCACATCACTCAACTCTCTCAATGACTTTTGTTCTCAGCAAAACACTGAACGTAGGTCAACATTTACTCAGTAGTTGGTTTGGAATTATTTTACAACACTGTAGAATTTATACTTTTCTTTTGTTATCTTCCGTTACTCTGCCACACCTTCCAAAACTCAATTAAAACACATCATGAATATTAAACTCCAGATGACTAGATCAGATCTAATGCTCATCGTACGCATGGCATGTTGTGTTACCTAAATCTGAATGCCATGCATATTATTTTTGTGCAGGAATATATATATGAATATACATATAAATCAGCATTATTCATCAATGATAATATATATCATACCTGTGTATGTGTATGTCTATGTGTTAATGGTAAAAGCAGTGGTGGAGCATGTGGCAGAACACACCCCTTTCCACACCACAGTTTCCTTTTATTTCCCCCATCAATCATTTATATAATTGTAAAAAGCAACAATTGTTAAAATCGTAATATTAATAATAATCATGATGGTAATTTAGGCCTGCCATTAAGTGTCTAAGAAACAAACAAAAGTACCCTTGACCTATTTGGTGAAAGAGAAATAGTAGGTGACAATGTTGTACTGCATAGCTGTATACACCAATTCTGCTAACTCTTTTTTCAAGTGTTGCAAAACGATCAACCAAACGGTATGTTTTGATTGGTGCTTGTATTTTAATTCACAACGTGTCGTCTGCCAATCCACATATGAAAGCCTTTTTGCGAAGGTGTGCTGCAAGAGTAATAGGCCTACAGAAATTGAGATGTGCGAGATTCAAAATAAGCATTACCAACCAGTGAAGCAACTTTAATTAAGTGCTTATGATGAATCACCTTCACTATGAGTGTACTGACAGGATCAAAGAAGGCTCTGGGCTTTGAGTCTATATGTTAGCCAGTATCACAGTATCACTAGGATTTAGATCATCCATGATCCTTAAGGCTTATTTTGTGGACATGTGTAAGTATATCTGTGTAACCTAATTGTGTGTGCTGTAGTAAAATAGCAGGGACATTCATACCTTCTCCCATAGTTTTCAAAAGCTTGAAAGTATATGGCTAACCCTAGCCATATACTATTCATATATCCATCTCCATGCCCAGTGAAACATTTATTTGAGCCCTGGAGCCTTGTTGAAAGTTAGCATTTCTTCAGTCTACCTTTAGAGTGTTCATAGATGAACCCCGGGAGAGATTTCCGCCTTACCCAGATACCATGTTGTGCACCGAGACAAAAGTATAGAAAGTATTAACAAACATGTGAAGGAGTTTGGGTCAACAGCTGAGGCTAGAGGTGAAAAGGTTTCTCTTATGTCTGTGTTGGTGCTGAATTGCTGGAAGGCCTGTTTAATATTCACTCCAGAGATATCTAGTTTGTCTCTGTTCTGACATTCATGCGGGGTAATATCTAATTTGGTATCCATTTTTCATCATTTTTTGATACCAAAAGAGTAACAGATCGAATGTGCTCTTATAACTTAACAATTTTGTTCCGGCACTTTCTATTTGCAAGCAGAAAAGGGAAGCAATTTATCTGCGCTCCCAGGTAAAGTATTTTATGATTATAACATCTCAGATGTCATAATGGCAGTAGACTACATTGCTTTAGACTTTCACGATGCCTAAAGTTCTTGAGGAAAAACCAAACAAAAAGATATCTACAAAATAAAGAGATTCAGAAAATGTTACAAAAATGTTGTTACACAAAATGAGACTTGGCCAGGCCAAGGCAAATTGGGTCAGAGAATGACATCAAGAGATTGAGGTTGTGAGAAGCTACATCCCTCTGACGTGCAGACCCCGTGGATGCTTAGCTAAAGCACAAACACAACTCAATGTTGCAAGTTTGTGCATGGATATGAATAGTTAGTTGGAAGGGTGGTTCACATCGTCGCAGATTTAAAATCCTGAACATATTTTATGTTATTATTAAGGTACTATTAAGATTATGTTTTAGATCAACAGGGATCATACAAACTGGCTAAATCAAAATCTGTCTCTAAAGTTTCAATTATTGTATTATGTGAAAAGAAAGCAGAGTCTCTTCTGTAGGTCATTTTTTATATTTAATCTTTTTTTTGTCAATGTATACATAAATATCATTCCACATCATTCCATCGTATGCACAAAACAAAACATCATGAACATTCTGCCAGCTAAATGTCAAATACAATTTGGTACATTAAACCCAAACAAGTGTGTATTTTCCAAAGGCTGATAGGAAAAAGTGCTTAAATAGCCATGCTGAATGTCCCCCGCTTTCTAAAGCATATTAAGCAGCACAGCTGTTCAAATGCTGACATTTTATAGCCGGCGTTGAGAAATGTCAGGTTTTTGGAATTGTTGAGAAGGCATGTAGTTGGACTATGTCAGGCAAGGAGTGCCAATTAACATGATTAAATAATTGGCCCTCCCTCGCCTCCACGGAATTCACACTTTAACATTTAAACACTCCATTTGGGAGCAGATCAAATTCTCTCTTGCTCCTACTCTCACTCACACACATGTATATTTCCCTTTTTCTCTATCTCTCACTCTCTCTTGTTCTCTCTCACACATATATATGCATGCATGGCATGCACATATATACATACATATTTTCATACATACGTACGCATAAATATGCATACATACATATACACATACACACAGTACATACATATATACACAGTACAAACATACATATATACATGCATACATACACACACAGACATGCAGTAATTCAAATGCTGTATCCATACTCTGCAAGGACTCTCATACACAACAAGCAAACAAAAGAGGACAAGTGAGTGATGATAATAGTGAGTGGTGATGATAGTGAGTGGTGATGATAGTGAGTGGTGATGATAGTGAGTGGTGATGATAGTGAGTGGTGATAATAGTGATTCACGGAATAGTGATTTTCAAGGAAAAGCATATGAAAGCAGCAGCCTACCAACTACACTTCTCTGCTACCACTTGTTTTATGCTTTAAAAAACATCTTGTTTCAAAGATGCATGTATTCCTTGTGTCCTGATAACGGGATTGACATTTTCTAGCAGTTTACCGCGGAAAAGACAGCTTTTGGTATTTGCAACGATGCCCTTTGGCATTTACAGCAACATTGATATTAAAACAATGAATCATAAGCTCTCTCTCTCAGGTGATCCATGTCTTGTCATTCCTTATCAGATTTCCATCTATTTTCCTACACTTAGCAATGGTTTGATTGCATGTTTTATTTCCCCTTGCCTACTGCGAGACATGCATGATGCATTACGCACACAACAGGTACATACAACTAGAATTGCTATAAGCGGGGGTTTTTTGCTGCTATTTTTTGGTTTCTATTTCTCTAATCCTTTAGCCCACACGCTCTCCCCCCCCGTGCTCAAACCGTCGGCCTCTGCGCCGGCTCCGCTGAAGCCCTCATCCCTTCCAGCTAGCTGTGCTGTTGTGGTCTCCCCGTCGTCAAACTCACACCGGCCTAATGAAGTGTGGGTGAACGCTACGGCGCTGCATTTATCATTGACTTTGAGTTTACAGAGGCCTGAATAATTTATTATGTATGAATAGGGGTTTAGAGTCTATCACAGTTGGATAATGTATTCCTCCTTGAAGCCTTCCCGGAATCCTGATGAAGAGAGCCGGCCTCACCGCGCATGTGCACACACACACACACACAGAAAACACATACACGCACAAAATACATATACGCACACACCAACACATATACGTACACAAACACACAGAAAACACAAAATAAATACACACAAACACACCGTTTTGCTGGCCTGCAGTGGTCTGTGTTTTCAAACCCTTGTGTCCTGATTTAGCCTGTATGCTACGCTCGCTCTCAACACGTACAACACATTGAATACACAAACAGCCCACAATAAACACATAGAAACACACAGCTTTCAATAGGCAAAACATTTAGCTATGTATTCATTTATTCATCTATTTATTTATTTATTTATTTCATACTTATATGCTTGGGACAGCGATACAGCTGAATGGAAGAGAAGAACACGAGTACCACTGTAAAAGCATCAGATTTCTTTCCATTCATATTTCATATTGCTTTTTCCATCTTTTTGTTCTCTCTAATCTCTGAAAGTCAAGAAGATAGATGGCCCTGGAGCCGCACTAGAGTAAGCTGGTATGCAAATTAAACGAAACACATCAATAAAATGCTTTCCACGGGCAAAATAATGGATACGATAAAATTTATATTTACATTGACACATAAAATACACTGTTGCCGTCAAAAATAAAATAGTAAAAGCGGTACTAATTCAGTGTGACCGAAGTAATATAGCTTTCAATTTTTTTTATTCAGATTTTGTCCATCTATCTTTCTATCCTCCACAGTCTCTAAAAAGACCAAAGACACATGGCCGCTGAGACCAAACTAAAGCACTTTTGTATTCAAATTCCATAGGCTGGGCCAAAATTTATGATCAGCACCAATCAATATCATAATTAAGTAGAGTGGCGATGGCTCTGATGGATCCATGGCAAGTCCTCCACCAGACATCGATCACCGCTGGTCGTATCCACACACGCACGCATGGCTCCACCCACTAGTCTCTGTGCTGTTAACAACCACCACTTATCACTGCTGGAATGCCACAGGACACTCAAAATACACTCTTTTGTCTTGCCGTTACACTATAATTTTTTTTGCTTTGAATAGCATGCGGTCAATCACTTTTGAAATAGGATCTTGAAGTTTATTTTTGTCTCATTGTCGTTAAATAAAAAAATATTCCAAAACGATGAGTCCAGAAAAAAGAAATTTCAAAAGTAAGCACCCATACAAATGTTCCTTAAAAATATTTAAACAAAAAAATTAAATCCTCTTCAAAAAAGGAAAAGAGCTCATCAGCCTTTTAACCATACTAGTTAAACTGGCCAACAGTCATCATAAGGACCACACTACAACACAAGGCCCACAACCAACAGGATATAGAACAGAAAACATACAGTATAATACTTTGCATTTCCTTTTTCTTACTATTTTCTAGAGATGGGCAGTTTGCGGACGAGGGGGATCATCATAAGTGGGTGTGCATGCTTTAATACATCCATGTTTTGGAGATGTTCGATATGTTTGTAGTTGTAGGCTATCACTCTTTCAGAGGAAGTTGGGATCCAAAACAAAACTGTTGCGATACAACTGCAAACGTCATGTTATCAAAAGCAACCGATATTCACGTCCCGCAGTGCAGGTAAACATTGGCTTGGAGCGCCAACTGCTATCGAGATGAATGATTAATACATATAACAGATAGCGATAATTATAGGTCTGTGAATATCAATTACCACTATGGATGCATAGTTTGCGGCTGCAGATGAAATGGCTGAAATAAAATGCTTTGAGTACTCGGCCAATCAGAGATGTTCAGTGCTTCAAGCCCCACCCCAAAAGCTCCTGAACTTTTGGAAAGTACTAACCCCCGAGCACGGACTTTTTGGGGTCCAAATAATGTCCCCGGAACTTAATTTAGACCCTGGTTCCTGGTTGTGCCCAATACTTAGGGCTACTAAATACTAGTAATGCACCGTAAAAGAAGTGTACAAACTGATTATACTATTATAAATACTATTTCCTTACTTTATCCCATCATGCAAAGCGGTTTTCTTTGTCATCAGATTCATCCGAGATGGTCCGTCAAGTCCTTTATGCAAATGATCACGACATCTAACACGTAATGGCTTGTTTATGCGACCAATACACCTCAAGCCAATACATTTCAAATGACAAACTTGCTATGAAGTGACTCTCAGGGTGGCATGTCCTGCCCCTACAGGTTGGAGGACTCTATAATACTGTGGAACTGTCAGGTATGAAGTAAATAATAGTAAATAAAGGATGGAAATATGAAGGAAACAAGAGACACACTGCCTTGGACGTCTCCTGTAATAATAAGGGTCGCGTCAGTAGTCATGGAACAGGGATAATCTAATGACAAGTGCGCTTCACACAATTATTAATTAGAATGATTTATTATTACACTTCCAAGCATAACACAAAGAGACCCCATGTTAATACAAGGCAACACCATAACCCCACTGCAGAATCCACTCAGGTGTTTTCTACTAGGACTAGTGGCTTTGCTGGGGAATGGCGAGGATTAGACAATGGAGTGGTGACGGACTGGTTCTCTGCATGCTAAATTCTGACCTGAGTGCATCTTTGTAAAATGAGTTTTTATGGACTGAGTGATTGACGGCTGATCTCTGTCTACCTCATTAAGCTCAGTGTCAAGCAGTTATGGAGTGTTATGATTCAGTGAGAATCACTGAATTAAGTAGAGTAGGGGCCGCTTTGGTAAATCACGCATTGGTCGAAACAACCAAACGATATGTTGTGTTTTCGATTTCATCTTTAACTATTTGAATATTATGAGAACAAAAAATGCAACAATAATACAAAATGATTAACAATGAATTGGATTTATATGGCGCTTTCTTAGTAGTTGACAAAAAAGACAACAAATATAAAATAAAATACTAATATATTATAGTAAACAAGCAGCAGCTTGATGCAACAGCTTGGACTTAGTATTCATTTGGTCAAAGCTAGGCCATCCACCTTACTGTTAGTATCACTACTCTACACTATGTAAAATGTTGCTTGTATAGGATTGAATTGATAAAAAGTTAACCACCTACTAAATGCCACATCCATGTAATGTAATACATAATAAACCAAACCTTGGGGTAATTAAAATGTTTTCAGTTTAATTCTCAACATTGATGAATAGCACCTGGCTATTGAACAAGGCTGACATGGCATTTTATGTATAAATCTGATAGAATGCCAATTTGTGACTTTGATTTACAAACATCCTACTTCTGATGCGTAAGTCACTTAAATGAAAGTGTGTATTTGTACATTTATGCTCATATGTTGCCGAGACGTTTTTATAAGGCTGACGGCCCAGTGGTAAGGACTGTTCCCTCACAGTGGGAAATTCCATCTGTGGCCCTCCTGTGCCTGTCTCTTGCAAGGTAGGCCTACAAAGCGTTGCGTATCGATGCTGAACAGAGGAATTTCATTTAGAGTGAGCTTAACATGGATAAGTAAGGGTCAGAGCAAGCAAAGTTTGTCTGTATCACAATAATAGGACAACGAGAGCACAATAAAAGGGATTCAAAGGTCTAAACTAAAAAGGGAACACCCTTAGAATAGGGATAGAAGTGCTAAAGTGGTCATACGGGCAGAACAAAATAACAAAGCAAATAGAATTAAAGCGTAACTAATTTAATTAGTGTAATCAAAACAGGTAAACATTCTGAAAAACCAATCCAGCCATTATGAGGAGCATCCATGCTGGTGGAAAAATACACATTGGAGAAATTATTACAAGTACAATGCAACAGGGAAATTATATATAAATATTTCCTCTGTGTACTCTTTCTTTGTGCAATAACCTTAGATATAAGGTTCCTCAGGTACAACTGGAGTCCGTGTAATATGATCTTAGATAAAAAGAAGACAATTTCCCGGAAAAATCATTGACTCTGGTTGCATTTAAATCAATTTGAAGTAAACGTGCCAATGTTGAAATTCCCAAATAGATATACTGGGATTTGTACATTTCAGCCTTAAATCTCCATAAAAGAGAACCAAGGTTCTCTTTTTTTGCTCTAGTTCTATTATTCATAGTTTTTTTCAATAGTTATTCTAACAGATTTCTAAAATATAATTCAAACAAATTAGATGTATCATTGACACGAACAACTGATTTCCAACCTGTAAAATACTGTCAAAGTCATCAAATTGACTCTATCATAGTCTGGCTCTATGCTATGTTATTTAGTTTCCATTCTCCACCTGTCCACCAGATGTCTTTAGACTTTTACCCTCGTTTCACAGATCCTGCCACTCCCATCTGCAATCGCTTTATTCCCCTCCCTGAGCGTCCTGTCAATCTTCCCATCTGCACCTCATGCCCTGATCAGTCTCTCCCCATATATACAAGTTCACATCCTTTGTTCCCTTTGTCGGTGTGTCACTTTTGAGTTCATTAAAAGCCTTTTTTGTTACATGCATTTGGGTCCTATCCCTTTTGTTCCTGCTGCCCTGCTCGTTCTGGTTGTGACAGAATCCCTAAATAACAAAACTGCTATATGATATATATATGTTTGTGTGTATACAGTGGGGCAAAAAAGTATTTAGTCAGCCACCAATTGTGCAAGTTCTCCCACTTAAAAAGACGAGAGAGGCCTGTAATTTTCATCATAGGTAAACCTCAGCTATGAGAGACAAAATGGAAAAAAAAATCCAGAAAATCACATTGTCTGATTTTTTAAGAATTTATTTGCAAATTATGGTGGAAAATAAGTATTTGGTCACCTACAAACCAGCAAGATTTCTGGCTGTCACAGACCTGTAACTTCTTCTTTAAGAGGCTCCTCTGTCCTCCACTCGTTACCTGTATTAATGGCATCTGTTTGAACTCCTTATCAGTATAAAAGACACCTGTCCACAACCTCAAACAGTCACACTCCAAACTCCACTATGGCCAAGACCAAAGAGCTGTCAAAGGACACCAGAAACACAATTGTAGACCTGCGCCAGGCTGGGAAGTCTGAATCCGCAATAGGTAAGCAGCTTGGTGTGAAGAAATCAACTGTGGGAGCAATTATTAGGAAATGGAAGACATACAAGACCACTGATAATCTCCCTCG
>OOFG01075775.1:8244-18810 GCA_900323295.1 Molva molva
CGGCAGTAATATATATATATATATATAAATATATATATATACACACACACACACAAAATGGTGATCATCTCCTATAGATCATGAAGCATCAAGCAATCACAGCAGAGAAGAAGGAAAAGAAAGCCCTGAAACGAAATTGGTGCACTTCTGTAAAGGCTATTTGTTGTATTTTAAGATGGCTTCCTATTCGTAACAAAACTGAATCATGCCGCCATTTCTTTTTATATGTATGTGTATATAATGCGTTACAATTTTAGGCATAATGTCATACCTTTTCAGATCTGCCACTTCAATTAAGAGGCTGTTAATTGTACAAGGCGAATATTGAATTGCAAAAATGCCTTCTATATTTCCTTTACAGAGAGAAGAGAGTGAATTAATTGTTCTGAAGGTCATTTGGTATTTTGTAATCATGTTCTCACAGTATAGTTTATAACCAAGGTATTGGAACCTAGAGATCTTTGCCTGAACCGGGTCTTTTTGACTAGAAGGTGTATATTTCCCATTTGGGTCCTGTAAAGAATGATGAACCATCATCTTATTTTTCTACCTGACAGCGCTCTCCCTATTGAGCGGTGGTTAATTGTGTGCATTTGTGTGTTTTGTACATATGTATCTGTATGCCAGCTCAGCATCACTTGCACAGTGGGCAAGGTTGCTTTTGTCCTTACCAATTCATACTACAATAAACTGAACGAAAATGTGCTCATTGTTCGATTTAAATTATTTAATTATTATTATTTATTTTTATTAACTAGTTGAATTTAAAATGCAACCTTAAAGTATGTTTTCAATTCTAAGGAGTAAACTAGTACAATTATTTTAAAAATGTTATTTTTCTGTAGTGCCAGAACATTACATTTGGTTGGTCCTTATGATACTAAGCCTCGAAAAAGTATACAACTTGTAGGCTATAATAGTTTAGCCACAGCGCATATTTATTTGTGTTTTGGTTAGGTATACTATTTGTTAATATGATCTATATTGAACATGTTTAAAGTACGTAAATACTCAATATAATGTATAATCCATAACTCGTAACATGAATACGCAAAAAATCCAATACAGTGTAATGTCAGACGGTGAACGCGCGCGTAATCAGGCGCTCTTCACCCTCTTGCGTCAGCGCGCTCTCCCTTCCGTCAACGCGCCTGCTCCGTATGGGATGCTGAATTGTAGGTGATGATGGCGGAAGGGGAACAGCGTCGAGTTTGATCCGAGTTCTTATTACGGCTGAAGAACCATCTACATCAGCGTTTCTGTACATCGAAACGTACTGTTAAACAATGGGGAACGAAGCCAGTCTCGAAGGAGAGGGACAACCGGGGCAGGCTGGCTCGGCTGTCCCTGCAGCAGGGGCTCCGACTTCCATTTCAGCACCACCGGACTCTGGACAGCTCATCAAGCCCAGCAATGGTGCGCCAGCCGGAGGAATAGGGGCTGGACCCGGGCCGGGGATTAACAGGTAGTCACAATGTAGGACATTTCGTTGTAAAACAGAAAACCGAGAAAAGAGCCGGTGTCACGTTACGATTATAGTTTACGACTCGCAATTAAGCACATAGGGAAATTCGGTGTATGAGATAGACTTCAATGTGCGCTTAATTATTTATTTCAATATCCTTGTCAACACAATTCACTATCCAGTTTAACACCGATTTCTCAATCTAATGTCAATGCCATCATGAAGCGTGCACCGATATTGAATATACATTTTTCGTAGACTACGAAATGTAGCCTACAAGTTGGAGTCAACAATGCGTGAATATAGCCTTAAAATGGTTAAATAGGCCAAAACGGAATTTACACGCCCGTTCTTGTGCTTCTTGTGCTGATGCATATCTGTTGCCGGGAATAATATGGATATCGAATCACATGTCCAATAACATTTCCGTAGGCTACTTATCGTAGCAGACCGCTGCTTTATAAAGAACTGATAATGTAGCCTATGTAACATTTAGGATAGGACTAGCCTACTGTTTTCACGTTGGATGGTTGTGGTGGCGATACTACGTGGTGTCCATTTTACGAGAATGGTGATACCACCGTCTCATCATCGGCCTAATAATAATACAACCAAACGCAATGACGAGCATTGTGATTCACCATCGTTTCCATAATGAAGCACTTGTAACCGGATGGGAGTGTTCACTTCCAGGATGACACCACATCCCTAGAAGAAGAACACAGTCGTTACAGCGTTTGATGAACGACTATACCTGTCGGTCTCATTCATCCGATCAGAGACTAAACGGGCTATCTTTAGCATGCCCCTAAACTTGTAATAGCGTCCAATCGATCCACACCACACACCTTAAGATTGTGACGCGGTGTGGCCGATATTTTCCTCACTCATATGTAGCCAGCTTTTTTGTCTACAATGTTTTTCTGCATTATTAGTATGTATCCCGTTTCTACACAAATGATGCTTACAATAATGGCTTAATAATAATACTAGTAATTATAATTACTATTATTATTATTATTATTACGACAATTCGATTATTATGATTATTATTATTAAGCTATATTTGAGGGGTTTCTATATCAAGGTTGCTATGAAAGGACCATTATAGAATCTAGATGTAGCTGATCTTCATTAATAATGGTGTGGTCTGTAGTCCTGTCTGTATTTGTCTGTGTAAGTTGAACCACATTTAGAACCCATGGGAGTGGCTGAAATGTGTCACATTAGCGATGCAATTTATTACTGTATTGGTAAAGGAAGGCTAGCAATTACTGGATTGGGACCTTCAATTAAGTGTAGTCTTGTTCCCTAAATATAAATATAATATAAATATATCTGGTAACATGTTACAATAAGGGTACATTAATGAATAATTGATTAAGATTAGTTAATGCAGTAATAAGCATTTACTTACAGTTAATTAACAGTTAACTTATGGTCTAGACAATCTATTACTACTGGGGTTCGTGTTTACTAATAGTGTTGTAAACTAAGGTAATGGTGTTCATTTAAACTAAGTTATTCATTTCTACATTATTTAAAAGGGTAAGGGTTAAAGGTGCAGTGTGAAGAATTTAGTTGCATCTTGCGGAACGACTTTGCAGAAATGGAATATAATATTCATTATTGTAGAAATTGGTTCCTCTGTACAAGTAAATGATCCCATTGTCTTTAAGTCACTGCTGGTTTGTTTATACTAGAGACCAGGTTTACAGAGTGGACACGGAGCAGGACCTCATTCAGTACCGGACAGAACTGGGCATGCGCGTTGGCGCTGTCATGAATACACACACAACATGCGTTGGCCCATAATGAACAAAGCAGGACAATCATTCAGCCAAATGATCATCCCTTCCCTTTAGCTTGCATCTCTTATATGAAGCAAAATAGCAGTTAGTGAACATCAATAGTACAGAAAATGTCTTTCTTACTATGTTGTTCTACGATTTATCCGTAAACAACCCTATAATCTTAAACTGAATAATCTTAGACTATGCAACAGCAAATTTAAGTGAATAACACTGTAGGCAGATTCACAATACTATCACCCTAAGTGCATAAGTGAGAGAACTTGCAACGTGCAAATATCCAGTAGACATTATATTCTGATATTGTGGTAGCTACTTACTCAAACCACGTTAAACACACATTGAAACCACATTGGTCATTCCCTTTGGGGGTCTGCATTCGGACCACTTGTCCCTCCGCCAAGGGTGACAGAGCACGCCTCGACGTGTCGCAGTGGGCCTTCAGAGAGAGACGTTTGTTGAGGAGTTGGCATTGATTTGCTGGGCGTTCTTTGGGGCTGGTTCCAACAGTTTGGTGCTCACAGGAATGGCTGCGCGTGTCTGCCGTGACATCGGATGCTCAGCAGGAGAGCCTAGTGTTGGATCACGAGAAATGTTTCTGAGTTTCCAGAGATTGAGGAATGCCGTTCGACTGAGGGAACTCAGGACTGCTGGTGACATGAATGAAATCCAATTGTTTGGCAAAGTCCTTGAAACCTTGACCAGTGTAGTATGTAGTATTGTCAGAGAAGAGGGTGTGTGGCGTGCCATGGACTGTGAAGTATCTCTTTCATTATGTGATCACAGCAGGTGAAGTCATGTCTCAGAGGAGGTCGATTTCAAACCATCTGGAATATGAGTCCACAAGCACTTGGTAATGTTTGCTGTGCCAGTTGAAAATGTCTGCGGCCACGGTAGACCATGGGAGGTCTGGAACCGGGTGGAGCTGGGGAGGTTATTGTTGCTGATGAGATGTGGTGCTGTTGCACTCTGCACATAAGAGAATCTCCTCTGTGATGTTGTTTGACATTGTTGGCCAAAAGATGATGCTTCCAGCTCTGCGCTTGGTCGCCTCAGCACCTGGGTGGCCTTTGTGCACAATGTTGATGTACTCTCTGTGCAGGGACCGGGTGATGACTGTTTTGTTTCATGACGATCGCATCCTCCACTGTCCGTTTGTCTCTGTAGGAAAAGACGAGACGGACAGCAGGCTTGAGCAGGCTCTCAATGGTGGGCCATCCTCGTTGAATAACTGCACTGAGGGTTTGTAGCACCTCATCCTCTGTGTGCTTTCTGAGTTCCTCCAGGCAGGCTGTGGAGATGTAACTCTCCGACATGACTTCCAAAGCGTCATTTTCAGCAGGGCTCTGGGAGACTTGTGTGTTTGGAGCTTGTGAGAGAGTGTCCGCCATACATCCGCCAGATACATGTATTTACCCTTTTGTTAAACCAAATTATGTCGCAGCTCTGCAGCTGGAGCATCATTCTCTGGAGCCGGGCAGGCGCGGTGTGAATGAGCATCTTCAGGATAGTTACCAGAGGTTGGTGGTCAGTTTCCACGATTGTGGGCTGACCGTAGATGTAGTCCTTCAATGCTGTGCAGGCAAACACGACAGCCAGTATCTCCTTCTCTATTTTGGCATAACGTGTTTCCGTGTCCGTGAGGGTGCGAGACGCAAACGCTTCTGGTCTGCCGTCTTGCATGCATGCAGCTCAAAGTCCACAGCATGACGTGTCACAGGTAAGCGTGACTGGCCTTTTGACATCGTAGTATGACTAAACCGGTGGGCTTGTCAAGCATGACTTGAGACGGTTGAAGGCCTGGTGCCGCTGGACCGAGCACCATGCAGTCTCCTTGTGGGTCCGTTTTTTCAGTGGTGCTGCGATGTTGCTGAAGTTCAGGATGAACTTGCCAAGGTAGTTAAACCATGCCAAGGAAGCGCTGTGGTGAGGGGATGTCTGTGGGGACCCACATGTCAGTGATTGCTGCAGTTTTAGAAGGGTCAGCTTTTAGCCCCTGGCTTGTGAAGATGTGGCCTACATAGCATACTTGGTCCAAGCAAAATTTGCATTTAGCTGGATTTAGTCTGAGGTTTACTTCTCTTGCTCATTCGAGCACTCTCTTCAACTTGGCATCGTGCTCAGCTACTCCATGGCCCCTGATGATGATGTCATCGACGATGACTAAACATGGATAACCCACGTTCAGCTGTTCCATAGAGCGCTGAAACACCTCTATCGCAGAGTTAATGCCCAATTTGTAGGATATTTGAAGCTGGCCTTACTGCCTCAACACAGGTAGCTTGAGTGGCTAGCTTCTTGCTAATTTCCTCCGTCATTTCATGAATGCGACGAACTGAAATGGCTTTGGTTAG
Organism: Molva molva; assembly: GCA_900323295.1. NCBI lineage: Eukaryota > Metazoa > Chordata > Actinopteri > Gadiformes > Lotidae > Molva > Molva molva. The sequence goes on from OOFG01075775.1 coordinate 13,875, forward strand.
TGATAATTCGCTGTCTCTCAACAGAGATTTTCTCAAAGAGTCACTGGTAATGCCACACACTATCCGGTCACAGATAAGCTTGTCAGCCAAATCTCCAAATCAGCACCTTTTAGCCTTGATCCTCAAATCACTGATGAATGACTCAACACTCTCAATTTCTTTCTGATTTCTTGAAGGGTACTTGGGTCCTTCCATCATTCTGTTGTTTTGGGGATTGCAGATTTTGCTAAACCTTCTTTTCAGACAGTCCGGGTCCTCTCTGGACTCCGCTGGGGCGATCACCGCTCCGTTGTCACCAGGCGCACGCTCTTCAGCTGCGTATACAAATGAACGCTCTCGTTCAATGGCTTCTGGTCCAGCGAGATTAAGGAGGATATAAGCTTTTGTCCTAGCAGGCTTGTCGAAGTGTGGTGTGGTGATAAAATTGTCGTACTTCCGCTCAAAAATCTGCCTATCCTAACATTTCCGTCAAAAACAACGGGGTCGGGTCTGCAAAATCCATCCGCCATCCTCTGCTAGCGTTAGCCAGCTAGGTAGCAAAGTTTGTATGTAGCAAGTTTGTCAGTCGAAAATAAATTACTCACAGGCAAAAAGTTTGTACGCTCTTCTGACACCATGTAGAATTTGGTTCCTCTATACAAGTAAATGATCAAACTGTCTTTATGTCATGGTTTGTTTATAATAGAGACCAGGTTAACAGAGTGGACATGGAGCAGGTCCTCATTCAGTACCGGACAGAACTGGGCATGAGCACTGGCGCTGTCATGAATTTGGCATGTTTCTACAATAACCCAGAACGGTTAACCGATTGTTTATTAATGGTTAATTAATGTACCCTTATTGTAAAGTGTTACCTATTGAATAAATAAATAGAATACAAGTGGTTATGGCACTTTTGAAACTCAGACTCTGAAATGAGTCTCACATCATAGATCATACATCATCATGTAAAGTATGCTGCTGTTTAACTTTAACCAAGACCTATCGCAGAACTGTTGACCGATGTAACCACTTTGTCTCCTCTCATTGTATGCACACACAGTACTTCACTCTACTTGAGGCACTATACACACAGTACTTTCATACAGCACATACACACAAATTGCATACAGATATTCTATCTATACTTTATAAGGGGAAAAATTAAATAGCTTTCTGTAGCTTTCACTTTGGGCTAAGTATTTTTCAGCCACAATCATTATAAGTGGTCCAACCACAATAGGATTTAAATTACTTTATACTTCACTATTATCAGCCATTTCATATTTCATAATTCACATTTGTAATAATGTGAATCACATTAAGGATCACTGTGCCTATCCAGTGTCGGCTGCAAGACAGATAGTCACGATCACCGTTAAGACCGTTCGTGTTGAGAGCTTTCAATAGGCCAAAATTAGTCTGTGTTTTTTTGTTTTATTTCCATTTTTGTATTCCCTTTATTATGTTGTCTTTTCCTTTCTGAATAGCATAGAAATAGTTGCTACCGGAAAGCCCAAATAGAAGTCTTTTGTTCACAAGGAACAATGGAAAAGTATTCTCATCAAAGGATGCCAGGGGAATATTATGTAAACCATGTTTTAACCAAGTAAATATTTTCAAAGCTCAACCAAAAGTATGTGGTCAGCATCAGCCTTCATTCGGTGGCACGGAGGCAGGAAGGTTGGTTGGATGTTTAGGGTGTTCAACTCCTAACCAAAAGGTAGTGGGTTTGATCCCCAATGTCCTCAAGTCTAGAAGCCTAACCCCTATCTGCTCCTTAATTGACATATAAACCTCTGTTAAATTACTCAACAGTAAATCCTAATAGTAAATGGAATGGTCACACCATTCATATGAAAATTGCTTTTACAAATTAAACTTTTGCTAAGGTATACTGGACTATGATGTTTCTAAATCTTCTGAGCCATGGCAGGAACCTTCAGACTGTAGGTAAAAACTCGATGCAAGACAATTACAAGCTTTTACAAGCTGATTTGAGTTTTAGTGTACTCAAGTCAGCTTGTAAAAGCTTGTAATTGTCTTTGCTTTGCACTTGCATCAAGTTTTTGCCCTGCTAAAAACAATCTGTTGACCTGATCTGTTAGAAAAGAGACCGCAAATTCACAGTTAATTTGAAACAGTCGCAGTACATTGTATAGTGCAGTATAGTGCGATCTGTGCTTCATGTACAGATCACAAACCTTGGTTGTCCTTCTGGTTGTGAGATATTGCTTTCCTCTGTCTGTTCCACTGCAATCATACAATCCTCATACTTCAACTTGTACTTCTACTTATATAAGTATCAGTATAATACTTATATATGAGTATAATAAACCAAGAATAATTGGAACTGGATGAATGAAAGCATTCTATCCAGATTATTGGTTTTATAGTTTAGGTTAGGAATACTACTATAATAAAAATGGTTGTAAACTGGATTATGTTAAGCATTGTTTTTAAATGGATGTTTTTCTGTAAGAATATAGAACATTTCACTGTGAATGCCAGACGCTAACTTGACCCAGAATTAATCAAGCTGTCTGGAGCCCAGACTGTGTAATTGACTGTTGAAATTGAAACAAAATAGAAAGTCTCCAAAATTCTGAGATAGGAAAGGTCCTTTAAATAATGCTATGTTGTATACAGTACATCATGTGAAATATAAACTCTACTTAGTATAAAGAGTATTAGCATTAAAATAGATTTGAGTTCTTGGATGGCATGGATATATTCTTGTATGGCCATTAGGTGGATGGCATTTTGCTGGTGGAACGATAACGTCCAGCCTTCAGGTTCTGTGAAGAGGGTGATCCTGATGGCCTGAAGGAACAGAGCATTCCTGGTGAGAGCAGAAGACTGGACTCGACTGATTCAGCTTGACCCGTTAGCAGTGACTCAGTGCTGCTAACGCGCTCTATATTGAGTTCCTCTCTCAGCTTGATTCTTCCTTTAAGGGTTTGCTACGGCTGCTTTTGAAGACAATGGGCACAGTATGGCGGCATCTCATTTGTTGTCATGAGGAATGAACAAAAAATTGCTTTATGTAAATGCCACGCTAAATGCCAAATGCCATCTGGCCAAAAGTTCACGATGCCGTTTAGTGTCTGGCAGGGTTCTGTAGGCTGTAGAGAAGCTAAACAGAGAGCACTGCTGCAGGAAATAGAAATCACCAGGAAGACCTTCTTGAAAAGAAGAAGTATTACCAACACAACAGGTAGTGGGATGTTAGAACATCGACTTAAATAATAATTATGTAGGACCTGACTAAAGAATGCCTCTATACATTTTGTAGGACCTGACTCAAGCCTGTAGAAGGTGTTTAATAGTGTGATGTGGGATGTGTCTGTGTTTATCATCTCTCTCTGGCAGTGAGACTGCAGGATCATAAAGCAATGGGCCCAATTACAAGGAACATGAAACTCTGTGTGTATACTGTATATCAATATATATATATTGCATATATACTGTGTGTATACTGTATATAGATAGTATAGTGTTAGTATGAGGGAGAGCGAGTGAGAGAGTGATAATGTGATAATGCGAGAAGGTGATATAGTGATAGTGTGAGAGAGAGAGTGATAGAGTGATATTTTGAAAGAGTGATAGTGTGTGAAAGAGAGAGTGATAGTGCAAAAAAGTGATAGTGTGAGTGAGTGAGAGAGTGATAGTGATAGTGTGGGAGAGTGAGAGAGTGATGGTGTGTGAGTAGAGGCAACAAAGCCGAAATTCACCGGCAACATAAGAAGAGACACTAACTGATCAGAAATCTCATGTAGGATAAACGTACATTTCCTTGTTTTACTCTAAATGTGTCTAGTGAGGAATTGATGTATGTGTACATCTAAATAAATGTCAAACAAAATGGTTCATCGGGTTTCGTATATTTCTGATGGCATGACATGTTATATGTGTAGTAGTAGTAGTAGTAGTAGTAGTAGTAGTAGTAGTAGTAGTAGAAGTAAAGTAGTAGTAGCAGTAGCAGTAGCAGCAGCAGTAGCAGTAGCAGTAGCAGCAGTAGCAGTAGCAGTAGTAGTAGTAGTAGTAGTATAAGTAAAGTAGTAGTAGCAGTAGTAGCAGTAGCAGTAGTAGTAGTAGTAGTAGTAGTAGTAGTAGTAGTAGTAGAAGTAAAGTAGTAGTAGCAGTAGCAGTAGCAGCAGCAGCAGCAGCAGCAGTAGCAGCAGCAGTAGCAGCAGTAGCAGTAGTAGTAGTAGTAGTAGTAGCAGTAGTAGTAGTAGTAGTAGTAGTAGTAGCAGTAGTAGCAGTAGTAGTAGTAGTAGTAGTAGTAGTAGTATAAGTAAAGTAGTAGTAGTAGTAGTAGCAGTAGTAGCAGTAGTAGTAGTAGTAGTAGTAGTAGGACACAATCTCTGAATCAGCTCAGTTGGTAGTTACAGGCGATGACATGTTGATGTAAAATAGTTTGTTTCTTGTTGATTGAATGGATTATGACTAAAGTAGAACAGAATAGGACAACATTCCCTGACCATTCGTTGAACAGCTCCATGTTCATTCTGTGTTTCTTCAAGTGTGGCCTCATCCTTCTGTGCTCTTCTTACAGCTCCCCCGGCAGACCCCCCCAAACAGACCTGGGGCCCAAAGCCGGGGTCCAGAGCGGCCCCGGGACAGGGGACCGGTTGGCCTCCCAACAAAGCCACCAACCCGCAGGCGCCCAGGGAGGGGAGCAGGGCAAAGGTCACGTCTCCAGGATGAGCCTGCAGGTGGACGCTGGCGGCAGGGCCGGCCGGTCTCCGTCAGCGTCCCCTGACCGCGGCAGCGCCCCCTCCTCCCCGTACTCAGTGCCTCAGATAGCACCCATGCCTAGCAGCAAGCTTTGTCCCGTCTGCAACACTGCCGACATCATGGGCTCCACGGACGGCCAGCCAAACCACAACATCTGCACGCAGTGTCGCTCCATGGTGTGCAACCAGTGTGGCTTCAACCCCAACCCACACCTCAC
>OOFG01076418.1:4007-15820 GCA_900323295.1 Molva molva
TTGTGATAATCAGGGCTGTAGTACTCGAGTCCGGTCTTGGACTCGAGACGTTTTTTTATTGTCTCGGACTCGTTGGTATTTGCACTCTGACTTGTCTCGGTCTCGGCCATTGGTCTCGCCAATATTCTAGTTGGTCTCGACCGAGTCCAGCTGCTGAAAACAAATATATATGTTTTGTTTTTTTTCTCAAGTAACTCCTCCTTCAAAACCAAATCATTGATTAAGCGAGCTTGTTCAGAAAACTGGTTTAATTAATTCAAAATAGAACGGGCATTGACATTGGCCGCCTGGTAACCAATCGTATGCCTGCCACAACACATCTCCACGTCCGCACGCTCTGCGTGCGATGCATGATCCATGCTGCTCATCGTTTTCATTCACTTCAGCTTTATGTGACTTTTAAGTGAAAGGGCATTTAGTTTACGTCGTCGTTTGTTTCCATTTACTTTCTGAAATGGGAAGATTGGTTAAAAAACATGTTTTATTGGAATAATGCTTAAAAAACTAAAGTGCTGTGTGTAGGAATTATTGCTCTTTCGAATCCACTCTTGATCCGACTCGGTTGCGGCAGAGCTTCAAAGCAGGTCGCACACCAGGCGAGCCAATAGTAGACGCGTAGTAGATAGAGAACGCACGTGACGATTCCAGTTTAATAGAATGGCTGTTGATGGATAACGGTTTTGGGCAGTGCTGGAAGTTATATCGCTGTATGGTAGCGCCGGTGTGAGCGCTCTCATTGGAAACACAACCCACCGGAGTTCTAGCTAAGACACACCCCTTTGAATGGAGTAGCGTTCAAATTATCATGAACCTAAAAAGGTGGTTTGTACATTGTGCAAGAAATGTTGCGTTACCACAAGGGCCAAAGTTTCCTCCCTCTTTGGAAAGTCTTCTTGAATCACAAGCAGGAGAAGTACACAAATAGGTTGCACCTGATGAAAACAGTACTGATCTTCCCTGTGTCCTCCTCTCAGGTAGAGCGGAGGAGGCCAAACATAAGTCCTTATGGGCCAAAGAAGCACCAGAACCCCCCTGATTCCCCGGCCCCATCATCAAACGATGAGGACTCTGATTGATTGATTCAATTGAAATTGTTTTTCAATATTACTTGTTCATTTTAGTGTCCCGAGGCTTCAATGATTGTACTGATGGTATGTGACCCTAAACCTTTTCTAAACCTTAGTATAAATAACAAATAGATTATTCTTTTGATAAAAATTGCATGGTACACTGTTTATTAAAAAGGCATTAATGCCTAGAAATGGATTAGTCTATTTAAGTGTAATCAAAATCACATTTTTTATCTGAAGGCCCTGGCATGTGGCCTTTGTGCCCTCAAAAAAATTGCAGAGCTGCAGGCCAAGTGGCCTTGCCCCTAAAATTACGAAATTCCAAGCCTGGCTATACTTAAAGTAAATAATATGGCCTAATTTGATCCTACATTGTTGTTACACTGCACTTGCTTTTTGATCATTACAAATAATAGTGCAAAATGATCATCTTAAAATAGAAGATATACTGTGTCTCTAGCGTCACACAAAAATTATAGGTAAGTAAGTGGTCTTGAAGAGGATTCTTTTTTTTCTGTCTCGGTCCTGACTGTCTCTCTCATTTGGACTCGGTCTTGACTTGGACTCTAACCTCTTTGGACTTGGTCTTGACTCGGACTGGACAAGCCCTGGTCTTGGACTTGACAAAGGTGGTCTTGACTACAGCTCTGGTGATAATACCACTATTACCATAGTAGGGAGGCAATTTGCTGCTGACAACCACAAAAGGATGCCTATTGCCCACGCAACAGAAATCACCACAGCTGAAGACGGCATTGTTTGTTTCAAAATGTCCATCAACAAACTCGTTGCATGTCTACGTTAATGCCATTGATGACTACTGCTGATGTAGCAGGGTCTTGAAGGATTGTCCCATTTCACAGGGGAATATTTTAATCACCACCCTGTAACTCTGTTCTGAGGGGCAAGTCCGAAATTAAGGGGCACTCAACATTTTCAGACGACCGTAATAGCTACAACTCAAGCCACTAGAGGTTGCCAGTGGGAAAAAGGAACCTAGGCAGGTGAGTCTTGAGACTAAAATCCCTCATTTTGACCGCTAGAAAATATGAGAAAAATCTAGTTTCAGCATCGCCTTACTTGACTTTTCCTAAATAAGTCTTGTTCACACATGTGTTCTTAAAATTCAAAAATTATATGGGAAAACAAGGTTTCAAGCAATTTGGCGACTTTATACGCTGTTAACATGATCCCCGCTGTAGCTGTAAGGTTGACTTTTTCTCCAGCAGGCGATGCAAAGGTTTTACAGTTAGGTCCGAAAATATTTGGACAGTGACTCCATTTCCACAATTTTGGCTCTGTACGCCACCACAATGGATTTGAAATGAAACAATCAAGATGCAAGATTGAAGTGCAGACTTTCAGCTTTAATTCAAGGGGTTGAACAAAAATATCATATGAAAGGTTTAGAAATTCCAACCATTTTCATATACAGTCCCATTTTCAGGGGCTCAAATGTAATTTAGGGATGCACCGATACTGATACCAGTACTCGGACTCGGGCCCGACACTGTGCTCATGTACTCGTAAACCTTCTCCGATACAACCACCCGATACCACTTTACCAAAGTGATGTAACGTTGAAGAGCCAGTGAACCCAAAACGGTTTTGTGTTTTTTTAAATGTGGTAATTTGTCCTATATGATCGCCAACATAATAATCTAAGCAATTGTATCACTGTTACTGAAAAAAGTCCCCAATTTAAAGAAAAAAGGGGCACCAACGGCGCGGTTTGTGTAGACGTGTGGAGCTCTGTCTGGGCAGCGGTTAACTGCGGGAGAAAGTTGAGCGTTTCGGAAACTTATTGTAAACCGCTGCGGTGTGTGTGGATGGTAAAGCCCCGTCTTTACAGGAGCGTCACAGTGCTGTTAGCCAATCAGAGATGAGTAATTTGCATGTCATGAATATTCATGAGTAAGAGCCGAAATCTTGTCGTTCCTCCCCGCCCACCTCCTCCACCAACCTAGAACAGCCTGAAACAGGAGCACCAGAGCATTTTTTTCACCAAAACCAGCTCAAAGGGCATTCATTAATACTAGAGACCACCGCAAAATTAATGAAAACACGATGCAATGACACCTTTAAATAATGAAGGGAAATAATGAATAGCCCACACCTGTCCATGAAACAGCTTTTGAGTCAATTGTCCAATTACTTTTGGTCCCTTAAAAAAGAGGGGGCGACATATTAAAGAGCTGTAATTCCTAAACCCTTCCTCCAATTTGGATGTGAATACCCTCAAATTAAAGTTGAGAGTCTGCATTTTAAGCACATATTCACTGTATAAGACTAATAATGAAATCATTAGCAGGCTAAAGTGTTAGTAATTTGAAGCAGTTGCACTTGGAACAAAATAACAAATGTTTTTATGAAGTATGTTTTACGGGAAATATTCCCAGTGATGTACATTCATCTCACAGATTAACCACAATAAACCTTTCCAGACTATAGGTCCACCTTTTGGTATACTACAGAGACATCTGAGTGCCTTTTCCGAGGCACTCAGACGTCACGACCAAGGGGCACCAGCGGCGCGGTGTGTGGATGTGTTGAGCTCTGTCTGGGCAGCGGTTGACTGCGGCGTCCGAGAGAAAGTTGAGCTTTTCGGACACATATAGTATAACGTTACGGTGTGTGTGGCTGGTGAAGCTCCATCTGAGCGGCAGTTAATTTAATGTCCGGGTCCGAGTTCGGCTTCCTGGACACCTATAGTATAACACTACGGTGTGTGGCGCATTTCATATACAGCATCGCTCATTATAACGCTCAAAGTGTTCGTGGGTTGTAACCATGGGGATAACACGCCCCCCTCTTTCCTAAAACTCCAAAACACATTTTTTTAAATCTCAGTGTTCGGTATTCATGTTGGGTGAACCCAGAGTTGAACCATTAAAGCTGACAATAATTCCTAGGCTTGAACTTACCGCTGCAGTCTTGGCTGTTAGAGGTAGATAAGATGCTCTGAAGATCTGCATCTCCAGCTGTATCAGTCAGCCTGTGCTTAAATATATCAACAAAGAAACAAAGCATTTCCACACTTTCGTGGCCAACAGCTTCTTTTAGGGAAGCAACTAAGGTTGATCAGTGGAGGTACATCAGCTCAAAGTGCAACCCCGCAGATGACTCCACCAGGTGTTCACCAGCTGACAAATTCTTTCTATATACTAGGTGGATCAAATGATCGGATTTCGTGTGGAAGTAAGAGCTGGAATGGCCCAAGCCTTTTGACCCCCAGCCCATTGCCTCAGATGACCCAGAAACCAAAAGAGACTTTATGATGAACTTCATCACCCATTCAGAGTGTTCTACTAGCCAGCTCATGTATTAATTTTCCGACTGGACCAAACTTTCCGATGCTTGGTTCCTCAGACTCAGAACCACTCTCCCTGAGCTAAGCAGAAAAAGGAAAGAAATCATGGCCTCTTTGGCTATTGGCAGGTCCTTCCTACAATCTGCAATAGTGGAGGAGATGAGAAGGGCTAAAAGTGCAAAAGGGGCCCAAATCACTGTCAGTAAGTGACATTTCCAGAGCAAAATATGCCATCATGTCTTTCAGCCAGAGGGACAGATTCAAGGAGGAAATCTCTCATTTGGAAAGCAGAGTCAGGTGTAAAGAGGACAAGCACGCTCTACATATTGCCTGGAGAAATGAAACATCCAGTCTTACTCTCTAATGATCAGCATGTATCAAAGATCATTCTTTAATACATTCACAAACAACTTGGACATGTACCATATGCATTCAACTTTGCACAGAAATTACTGAATTACCAATGGAAAGTATTGAAGTATTATATCGGATTGTATTGTGTGGTCCGTCAGTGCTTTCAAGGAAAGCCTTCTGAACAAAAAATGGCTGATTTACCAGAAGACAGAATTTGTCCAGACTTGCCCCCTTTTACTTTAAATTGTAACATTTACCTGCATGGTCAGCAGAGCAGTACATTTAGAGGTTGCCTACTCCCTTAATACCAATTATTGAATGAATGCCATCGATAGGTTCATATGTCGCAGAGGCCAAGTATGCCATTTGAGGTCGGATAATGGCATAAACTTCATCTGAGCTGAGCGGGAACTCAGGGAAGCTAAATCTGCTGTGGACCACAGTAAGATCCAGGATGCCCTACTGCAAAAAGGTAGTGATTGGAAGCTCAATTCTCCTAGTGGATCCCATTATAGTGGTGCATGGGAGCATCTAATTAGGATGGTCAGGAAGGTCCTACAGATTGTACAACAACAGTCTTTAAATTACGAAAGGCTTTGAACCATCCTATGTGAAGTAGAGGCTATTCTACGACTACCCCATAACCCAAGTTTCTGATGAAGGGGAAACCCATGCTTGCCCCGGGCCTCATTCAAGTTGACGTTGGTAGCAACTGGCATATCTCTTTTGGAAGAGGTGGACAAGGGAATATATGCTGCCATTACATGGGAGACAAAACCTTGGAGGATTTCCATTGCAGAGGACGTTGTTATCATCATGGATTTTGGATAATGGCAATAGTGACAAAGACCTACCCCAACAAGAAAGTACTTGTACAATCAGTACAGCTGAAGATAAAGATAGGAAAGTTGGAACAAGCTTTTCCTGCTTTAAATGGCTGTGTAAAGGTTGAATTGAATCTTTTGTCATTTTGTTCACTCCTTCACAATAGGGGGCCACTAATTCATATGAGTAATTTTATCATCAAATATTTTATTAATTTGATACCGTTATTTTTTGTAGGCCTACTCTGATGATGATGCTTGTCTAAAAAAAGATATTGCTTTTTTCACTGAAATGTACTGACCTGTTTTTGTTACTTGCAAAAACCTTTGATTAATATAGTACCATCTAAAAAAAGTATGTTTTTATTTTCAATGTGTTCACATTCACATTAGGTTGATTTTTCATTCCTTACTAAGCTAAAGACTCACTGTTGGTAGTCAGGAGCTAATTCCGAACATATCTCTGAATTGGCGTTTTTCCATTAGCACTTTTGGCCTTGTCGAGTCAAACCATGCCGATTTGCGTTTCCACTACCAGTTTAAACACGCTGAGTTGTGCCGAGCAGCGCTAGAGATGGACCATCTGAGGTCTCCAAGCGGGCTGTGCCCTGGTTGCTGTTTGGAGTGAGAGGTTGTCAAAAAATACAATAAACTGCGTTCTTGTGTCTGAGTAGCATCGCCATGCACGCAGGGTATGGCTAGAGTTCTCAACAGTTTGAGTCGTAATTATTAGTTTCTTCCTAATATCAAGGACAACGTGTGGCACTCTGGGAAATATGTGTGAAACATTGTCCGATGTGTAAAATAAACAAATCTTAAATAAATCGCCTCTCAATGAGTTATTGAGATTACGAAGCAAAAAAGGGAATATTAAAACGTCAAATAGAATTCATCATCGCGGATATCCTTGTGTTTCTTCCGTCTGTAAGAAACAACCCAAATATATAAAATGTCTCTTAAACGAATCAATTACATTTGATTTGTTTAAGAGACATTTAATGTATATAGGCCACACTAAGTGTGTGTGTCGAGTCATCGACTTAAGACAACTATGAGATCAGTTAAAGACCCACCTTCAAGCGGGTAGCCCTGTTGTAATGGGGACGCAAATCCCAGCCGTGCTGGGCTGCTGCGCCGAGTCAAACAGAGTCGAGCCAAGCCAGAATAGCATAATGGAAAAATGCTAAATGTGCAAAAGATTTAAGAGGCCAGCTATGCAGCTTGTTTACATATCAATCAACATCAGAGCAGTCATTTAAAAAATATATATTTTAACTCTGAACCAAGTCTCCGCATCGTCCTTTTGTGAATTTTCTTAAACATGTGTGTAAAATTCTAAAATGACATTCCCAAACAAAATTATAAGCAAGTTCAAGTGTGTGTGCAATGTAATTAATTACATTCTTAAATGTCTTAAATTATTAGAAGCCACAGTTACTCTGTTTCTTTACGTTGGGCTCATAGAATGTATAAAATAGGTTATACATTTCTGCTATAAAGTGAAATATACAATACTTAAATTATTCCTCAAAGGTCCAGTGTGTAGAATTTAGTAGGAACTAGCAGTGAGGAACTTGCAGATTCTTCTTTGTCATAGACACGGATGTAACAGCCTATTTCAGTTTCTTACACAGTCCTCTTATTGCCTTGATAGTGGTAAACTACATTCATAGACCTATAATTATCTCTATCTGATATATGTATTGATCATTCATCTCGATAGCAGTCGGCGCTACAAGACAATGTTTACTTGCACTGCGGTACGTGAATATAGGTTGCTTTTGATAACATGATGGCGTGCAGCTGTATTGCAACAGTTTCGTTTTGGATACCAACTTTCTCCGAAAGAGTGAAAGCCTACCTTTAATTATCGAATGGGGAAACTACGTCAACAAGTCTACCTCTCCAAAACATGGATCTATTAAAGAATGCACACCCACTTATCATATCACCCCTCATCCGCAAACGGCCATCTGTATACTATTTTAAACTAGTATAAAAAAGTGAATCGGAGCATGCTCGTCTTCTCGGACACTTGGTGTGTGTGGATGTTTGCAGCAATTGATGTTGATGTCTGCGTCCAAGAGGGGTTTAAGCTTCTAGGACACATATATAACAACACAGTGTGTGTGGATGTGTGGAGCTCCATCTGGCCAGCGGTTGATTTTGATGTCCACATCCAAGAGGGTTAAGCTTCTCGGATAGCCTAGCATAGTATAAAGCCACGGTGTGGCGCATTCCATGTAAAACATTGCTCATTATAACGCTCCTACACAACAACGGTACTAAAAAATAATAACAAATGAATCGTAGCTGTGGGGATAACACAAATAATATGTTCCATTTCTGCCTGTTCTGCTAGATGCCACAAAATTCTACATACTGTGCCTTTAAGGGTATTAAATATTTCAAATATACAACCTCATGTTCCTTATTGTACAAATATCACAACATAGCTCGTACCTTCAGCTTTTCCTTTTTCATTCTTCTCATCATATTTCTCATCTACACAGAAGGGCAGGGAAGACAAGTGAAAAAAAGAAACAGGTGACCATTTGTACAGAAATAGCTGAAATAGTCAAAACCAAATCAAACAGAAGATAATGTCAGTTATGGAATTATAATTGTGCTTTTCTTATCACTTTTCAGTCTGGAGATGGTGACTTAATTACCTTACCCAACGGCTATGAACACCATCAACATGACAAATCACAGGATAATTTCTACAAAATCATGAAAACATGTTTTCAAACATATCGGCATGAGTGTATGTGTGTTGTATTGTGTGTCTCTCACCAGTGACATCAGGGTCGTTTTCCTGCTCGGCATTGGCATAGGTGTGGAGAAATTCAGCAAAGGCACCATCTCTAGACATCAGTTCGACGTAGGATCCCATTTCAGTGATCTCTCCATTCACCATGACTAGGATAAGGTCAACTTGGGGCAAGTAGCTCAGGCCATGGGTTACAAGCACGCGTGTCTAAATAAGATATAGGAAATGTTGCAATCAAACAAGTAAAATGAAAAACGACACCAATAGGAAAATTGGGAAAATGAAAAACATGATGTCCAACTACTACTAACAAATGTCATAAGTATCATTGAATAGCCCTAGCAACTTGATGTTATGTTATGTAATATACTGTGAAATACATTCAATTGCCAAGCCACATACTATATTTAGTATCTGCCCTCACGCCCCTCCCTGCCAGATCCCTTTCTCTGACCCCCTTTTGTTCTTGAAGCAATTGATCAACGGAGCAACTGAGTGGTTGGTATTAACATCAAATGGCCCTTATTTTGTCTTACAGCCCAACAACAGATCCCTGTCTCTGACCCCCACTTTAAGTTGATTTAATTAATCCCCCTCAGACCAACAGGTCAGGGGCCCATCTTGCCCAGGTATCACACCCAGCCAAAATCTTTAGCCTAGAGAGGGTGTAGGCGGTTTGTGATTGGCTTGATTTGAATAACAGTAACCCAATAGGAATTAGTATTTTTGTATAATAAAAGGAGGTAACAGAGCCCGCCCTTGTCATGTGCTTTGATATACTGTGTTTTGCGATGAATTGAGGACATCAATAATGGGACAAGAATAATGGGAGAGCACGGAGGATTTACACACAGGAGAGAAGTTGGGTAACCACGGAAGGACTCTGGTGGTTGTTTTGGGTATCTTGCATTAGCCCAGGAAAACAAAGTATTGACTCTGCAGTCTTTTTGGAAGTGGACCTTTGATTTTTGATCTTTACTTCTACATTACCTCAAATCAGAGAAGAAGTAGAAGTATAAACATACAGCCTGCACAGACCTCCAATGCCTTGTAATAGACAAGATAGCTTTGTGCAAATTATAGCCTGCTTATAGCTTTTGAATCTTGACGCAATCTAAACTCTATCATAGAGTTTTGTAGAATATAGAGTTTTCTCAAAGATAAAGGACTTCATTGTTATACCATTGTATTTTGATCAGTACAGATGGATGCTGTGATTATGTAGTTTCAAATATCAAAGCAACAAAACCAAATGGCTCAAAACCAAACCTACAACTCGAAAATTGTGTATTAAAAGACTCATTATGGTGGGTTTTATCAATTAGAGGAAATTGTATCCTGGATTAAAACGAGGTTTAGCTATTAATCCTGTTGGACAAAACGTAAAACACCTCGTTGATCATTTATACCATCCTTTAATTTTGATTTAAATTTTGACCGTAATCCTAGATTTATTAGTGTGTTTGCAAAGCAAGCCATACTATTGTTATCATGTTTATTTTAATTATTATTATTCTTCCGCCTCATTTTCGGTAAATATCTCCTCCTCCCCTTTCTTAGGTAATGTGGATTTTTTTTATTTTATTTATTTATTTTTTTTGACCATTGTTGCAGGTGCTCTTTGAGCTATTTTTTTATAATGAAGTCAATGAGGAAAAAACGCTGACATCAAACATTCTGAAGGTGAACGACTCAGAGTTGTTAAAGTTGGTACACTATAGGGGGCGCTATAATTCACAATCAAAGAAATAATTAGTTTTATTGCTGCATGTCTAGTTTTAATTCTGTTTATCCATTATTTTTAAGTAAGAAATAGCAAAGTTTTCCGTTTCATTCTCTTTGGCGATTCCTATGGCGCTAAGCAGTAATTGAAGGTGTGCTTTGGCCTTCACTTCCCAGAAATCCGAACAGTGTTGCCTGTGTGACATCAGTCAGTTGGCAGTTGGTTTACTGGCCACACTAGCAGAGACATGAAAAAACAGTATGCAGCTTCACACACAAGTGAGTTGAAGAGCGAGTCTGTCGCGTTAGCTCCGTCTACCCTCTCTGGCCGAACAACCACTGCTGGGTGATGGAAATAGTGTCCAACCTGTGCGCCACTAGCGCTTTTCCCTGGAAATGTCACCACAGACACCAGGTCGTTCATAATACTACAAATGCAATGGCTTCATCAGTGGGCCATAGGCTCAATATAATTTAGTTGCCTTTTAGTTTGGCTATAGTGTTCAGGGCAGGGCACTTTGTAATTTGCTTATTGTGTAGAAATATTGACCAAATGATGGCTCAATAGAGAGGAGTGCTGCTGCCCTACCGTCACCTCGCAGGTATACACTGCCAGACACATGAGACTGATAACAGTGATCTCTTCTATAGTACCCAAAGTTATAAAGCTGTGATTTGGAGTGTGCATATCTGTTGAATATCCAATATCTTTCTAACTTAAAAAAAAAGACTTCCAAACAACATAACCTGCTATTTGAGATGTGTGATTCTTTTAATACACCACCCCAGCAGTGCTTTGCTGCAATACATATCAGTATTGAGTCGGGGTGTTCCTGGTGGGTGGTAACTATTGTAAAACTTGTCGAACTGGGGGAACTATTTACAAGATATCAGAAAACGATTTTCAATTTAAATATTTTTGTAATCGTTTATGGTTTGCTTGAGGAGTACTTGTTAATTCGAGGACACATTTGCACCCCAAGTCTGCATGTTTCTGCTTTTTGTACAGTAGCATGTAGCTAGTCCATCTCATAGCGCTGTAGCAAATGCTATACTGCCCTGGTGCGGACCGGCGCCTTTAAAAACGTCAAACATTTTCCGATCTAAGGTACTAATGCAGACAACAATTAGTAGAAATTGGACCAGCATCCCGAAGTTTTCCTTTAAGTGGTGCAACAAATCTCAGATAAGATATTAATTCATTATAAACTACATCTAACTATAAAGCGAGGAATCTCTGTCCGTCTGTCTGTCTGTCTGTCCCTCGATTATCTCGACAGTCATTCGTCTGATCGACTTCGAACTTCGGGGATGTATCTCTCATGGCCTAAGGAGAACGGCAGTGTCGAATTTGGTGCAATTTGGACACGCGACACGTTCAATATTAATAAACTTTGAATAAATGCACCTTCTCATTAGGGACATCGGCCGCTTCAAAACAAGTGCTCCTACTTACGCGGCGTTACAAACGTCATCCGATTTGCGTCACATTTACATTGTGCAGTCTTGAAGAGCAAAGAAGAAGTTGCGGAAGTCAGCGCGAACATCGCTCAACGGATATTCCCTGCGGTGTCCGTGCTTATTGTTGTGGCAACTACATGAGGGCCAATATTATTTTCATTCAATTAATTGTATCCAACAACTGTCGCTAACTTTCATAACACTGGTTTCTACTTCCTGCATGACAAGATCATCTATGCAACCACCCATTCCGACCGTCACGCGTTCCGAATGGGCACACGCTCCGACCAGCCACACCC
>OOFG01077197.1:3552-27906 GCA_900323295.1 Molva molva
GGGGGGGGGGGGGGTTGTCCGGATAATATCAGGCTACCAGTATTATAGCACAATAGCACAATAGTACAATAGAAAAATAATCCCAACACAATCCAGTCCACCCTTGCTCAGTGCATCTATTGGAGTGTGTTAAAGAAAGGGTTTACAATGATGGCAGGCTGTAAGAATGCATATTGCACCCCAGGGTGGCTATGCATGTGCATGAGAGGGAAAGGCTGTTCCAGCACAGGCTGTTCCTGCGCTATTGTTAACGGGTGTCTTGGGATACACTCCCTATTGTTCCCAGCATTCCACAGATGTTGTTTTTTTGTCACCAAACAGCTTTTTCAGTTGTTCCTCTGCCAAGTGTGTTTAGCAGCTTGTGCTGAAAGCATGTCAACAGTATCATCATCATAAACTCGTAGTGGAGTCCTGCCTTTTATCTTAGTAGCATCTATTTTCATCCAGAGCCAACTACAGATTAGATCGGCGAGTAATAGTCGATTGCGCAAACGTGGAAAATGTTGTGGATATATTCCTTCCTCTCTCTCTCTCTCTCTCTCTCTCTCTCTCTCTCTCTCTCTCTCTCTCTCTCATTCACTAACTCACTAACTCACTCACTAACTCTCTTTGTCTCTCCCTCCCCCTCGTTCCTCTCTAGTTCCAATAATAGGCCAGATTTCCAAGAAACAGGGCCCTTTTCACATTGGAGGTTCAGTTTCGTTATGACCAAACTTCATGTTAGGGGATCTCCTCCACCCTCACTGGGTCTCACACTCTGTCCCCTTGTCTCACCCTGCGGTGTGTGTGTGTGTGTGTGTGTGTCTCAGGAGGGGGATGAAGTGGAAAGAGACAACATGAGGGAGGTCAGCAGACGTCTGTACGCACAGCTGCAGGACGCTGAGAAGAAACACCAGGAGGAGAGAGAGAGGCTTCAGGTAACACACACATACACACTTACACACTTACACACTTACACACTCACACTCACACTCATACTCACACACATACACACACAAACACACACACACTCACAGAAACATACACATACACAAATGAACACACACGATCACACACACAAAACATACACACACACACAAAATGCAAAGGCTTACACTACACTAATACGACATTTAGAGATATGTTTATCTTAAAAACCCACTCTCTCGCAGGCGGAGGGCAGGGACCTGCGACAGCGTCTGGGCCAGCAGACGGACAGACTGAAGGAAGCGGAGGAGGATGGGGAGAGGAAGGACATGCGTATCGAAGACCTGCAAAGGCTGCTGGGAGGCATGGAGCTGGAGAGCGCCTCCCTGAGGGACTCCATCCGCGGCCGCGAGGAGGAGCTGCGCCAGATGAAGGAGGAGGGCCAGAGAGATGGGAGGAGGTGAGGAGCAGCACAAATGATAATCAGCATTTTCTATTTGATGTTATTTACTCATGTTTGTATCCAAATCAATATATTAATAATATCAAATATTTTCATATGTATCACACTCTGAAGATCCAATGCAATCAAAACATCGAGAAATTAATATCAATATCACATCAATGAGCGGTAGTGTAACCACAGAGTGTGTGTGTGTGTGTGTGTGTGTGTGTGTGTGTGTGTGTGTGTGTGTGTGTTCGTGTAGGGCTGAGCAGTTGGAGAAAGAGGTGGCCATCCTGAAGGAGAAGATACATCATCTTGACGACATGCTGAAGTGCCAGCAGAGGAAAGTGCGACACATGATTGAACAGGTACGGTTTCAGTGTGTAAAGTTTACGTACCCTATCTCTGTTTGCTCAAGGATTATGGACTGAAGGTGTTTGTGTGTGCGTGTGTTTGCGACCACAGCTCCAGAACTCCCGCATGCTGATCCAGGAGCGTGAGCGTGTCATCAAAGAGCTAGAGGAGAAGGTGGCTTTCCTTGAAGCAGAGGTGAGATACTGACATTGATAACTGTAATATAAGAAGAACCGTAAAATACCATAAAATCCTATTGATTTACAGAGAGAAAGAGTAGGGGTGTGTTCCTTCCGTGTTTGCATGTACTATTTATAGGACCAGTGGCTGTTAACAGCCATGGCTCTTTTAAGCATTGCAAACACTGCCCTCATGCAAACAATTCCTTATACGTGTATAAGGAACTCTAGATACACTGTGCCATACCATTATTAATATGTATCTGCAATATACAGCCGCCCCTGTTCTTAGTCTACGCCCTGGTTCAGACATGTGTACATTAACCATTGTTTTATCCATTGTTTTCATCGATTTATCTATTCAAATCAAAGTTAATATACACATATGACTAGTTAACTTTTAAAATGCACTACGTTTAATTATGAAATGTGAATCAACCTTTGATCCTGTGCTGTGTTTAGAACCGGGAGATGCATGACCAGATGGATTACTTCCTGGGAGAGCAAAGGTCAAATGCATATCTCTCAACAGAACGCAACTCCAGGATAGTGTACAGGTTAGCTCAAGTTCACAGTCACAAACATTTTTACACTAAATAAACTCACTAACACACACACACACACACACACACACACACACACACACACACACACACACAAAAACACATTGACATTGGCATACATACATACACTTGATGAAAAAACAATTCTTTATAATTGTATTATTTAATCATTCTACAATTCTAAAAACATCATATTTTCCCCCCACAGCAAGCCCATCAAGCCAACCACTTCATCCAGCAAACCACTGCCCTTCATGAAAATCATCGAGATCAAGTCCTGAATGCAGAGGGTTCTTCAAAATCATGGAGATCAAGTCCTGAATGCGGAGGGTACTGAGTGAAGAAGAACCCGATTGGTTCACAGCGGCATACAAATGCCAACTAAACAACCACTAACGCCCTCACATGCACCTCACACAAGTGGGTTCCTGCCCATAATATTACAACACCAGTACATCCACCAAACACACTCATGCACTCCAGGCGACACCGCCTGATGAGATTGATTGGAATAGGTACAAAATGCCATAATGTTGGTTTCTGTATCCATCTGGTAAACATCTGGTCTGTATTAATGGTCTTGCATTAGACTGCATATGTTAATTTCATTGTTCTCTTGGTTCAATTTGGTTGTGCCATTTTTGTTGTTGTTGTTGTGACAGTGCAAAAGCACTTACATTCAACTATTTAACTGCAGCATATTGAAGTGCAAACTAACATTTAGGCTAGGTACCGGGTAACATGGGGCCTAGGCAGATATTGTATTGGTTTTTTTTACACCAATAACTTAAGCCAATATCTGTCTACATACAAGATCCTCAACACGACAACTCCTATTGTTAGGAACTAGCACCACTCGTAGGAGGGAGACGTGATTGTCCATGAAGTCGTTATGCGTTAACCTTACTAACCCTAGTCTGTAGCATGAATGAACCATTTCAACATTGGACCTGTCTCCAATGTCTCCAATGCTGACTGGCTAAAATGATCCAGCTCACCATTATATTATTTTGAGAGAAACCCTTTAAAAGCCCAACGCAAGGCACTTTATTGTATTGTAGTAACCAAAAATAAGCATTGCGCTAATTATCTGACTTTTAGCAAGAACATTTCCCCTACAAAAGATTTTGTGATATTTGCAATCAAATTCCTGAAGTTTTCTATCGGATCTGATGTATTGTGTATATAAATATATTTAGTTTTTATTTATGTGATTTCACTTCAGACTTCTAACTAATGTGACCGTGAGCAATTTCTCTTTATAAATATATTTATAGAAAAGACAGCTTTTGTAGTTTGTGATAGGAAATTTTGTGTGCATTCTCTTTTACTTGTCATCTATGTTTGATAAAATAAAAAATTAAAAACGAATCCCATAGCCCTTTTTACTTCCTCAGTGCAGAGGATAGTGAATCTTTAAGAGATGCCTCCCTCTTGTGGCCACTCCATGCTTTGCATTCTGAGACTATTGGGACTCATTCTAGACTGTATAGCGCAATGTCATGTCATTATTGGTCTTTTGGGATCAAAGTTGTTGACACAATTCAGGAAGGGGACTTGGAATATAAAGTTGACAAACAGGTTTTTTTAATTAGCAAAGAAGGTAAGGGGATATTCGCCAACAGCAGCTTCAGCATAGGGGAACGTAAGTATTTGGAAACACAATGTAACATTTCACAGATCCTTTGCATATGGTACATGAGTATTTTTGTATCAGTAAAAACCTTTATTAAATCAGCTTTAAGCATGACTTACATAACCACAACATAAATAATATGTTCCTGTATACTATTTATTTGAACAGGATTCCTAAATAAACCAATTAGTCAGTTGACATAGTCCCAATCTGAACACCAGTTTGACACATTGGTCTTCAAGTCCACCTATACATCCTATAGACACGCACACACACACACTCTCTCATTCTCACAATGCATTATGCACATCGATAAACATTAAAATTACGCTGTGAGAAGAGAATGAGAAGCATTTTATCTTAAAAGAAATCATTGGCTTTGTTATGGCTTTTAAAAGATTAACGCTAAGGGCAACACATAAACAAAAAATATGTAATTTGAATGCAGAAAAGCTTTTTCTCACAGTTGTAAAGCCTTTTGGAAATAGTGACAGTGATAGCAATTACACAGGGATATGCTGCTTTAAGTGCTTAAGTGTAACTGTCTATAGGCAATAGAGAGCAGGCAAGCTTTCATGAAGTTGCAACAGAACATTTCTGCAAGATTGTTGGATGCATTTAACACTGATTGTCTTATAGCATTGCATAATAATTTATTTTTGTTTGGCTAAATATTCATATACACCATCTATTCAGTTCACACATCATAACAATAATACTACATTTAGTTAATGTAAACAGAACCTTATCAGTTAACTGCAGTGCAACGTTCAGTTCAAACCAGGAGTCGTGTATTAATACTATAAGGCTGTATTAATACTATGAAGGGTTACCCCCTCACAGTAGTTCACTAAGGCAGTAGTAATACCTTCAACAAAAGGTGCACATCCTGTTTCTCCGTCTCCTGACCAATAGGCACTTTCATCTCAAGGTAGCGCGTTACAACGTTGAACTCTGACCTTCCAGGGATCGCCACAGAAGGAGTCAAAGAGAGTTCAATTTAGGGCATACTTTCTAGCGCGTTGTAGTTGTCTTTGAAGCTCTTCAGCTCTAGGAAGTGCTTGGGCAGCTTGCTACGCTGCTGATGCGTCCCCGGCGTCATGAGGGAGCTGCTCTGGGTAGTGGTGTCAGAGGTCACGGGCTCTGGGCTGTAGGTCAAGTCCCTTGCGGCAGACTGGTGATCCAGGTTCAGAGTGCTGCAGCTGGCAAAGGACTTCACACTGAAATAGAGACAATAATTACATTTAAAATAAAATGAATGATTATTTGGATGGACTGATAATGCATAAGGGAATAAGGAGTTAGTGTAGAATAGCTGCGTTACTCACACAGAGGCCAGCTCAGTAAGAGCCTCCTGGTATTTTAAATACTCTGCCTTGCCAAACTCCTATGGAAGAGAACCACGGACACGGAGCAGAAAAGAGTAAGCACATGAAAGGACATTCTCACCCAAAACATTCCTGCAATCCAAAATGTATATCTCTTAAGAAAAGAACCAGCAGTGACCTCTGGGCCATGGCGTGCACAGTTGTAGCCTTCCAGCACCCTGTCGATGAGGGGCCGGTTGGTGCTGCAGAAGAAGGAATGGGAGTTGCGGAGCTCCAGGAGCCAGGTCCTGAATCGCTTCCCAGTCACGGCCGTGGAAGTCCCTCCCAGTTCGTGGAAGGGAAAATCTATCCACCAATCAGAAAGCAATGATAAAGTGAGGGGACAGCAATGCACCACAAACACCAACTATTGATGCATCTGAAGCAGGAACTAACAATACTCGTATGAATAAGATCACCTCACCAGCATCTCTGATGGCATCCAGTGCCCTCATTCTGTAAATGTAGTCATAGCAACCTGCAAAACACAAAGTGTGCTCTAGTAAACATAGGATACACTGGAATTAGACAACACAGAGGTTATTGGTTGCTACCCATATCTTGATATGGGTAGGTTTTCATACACACTTCATGTGTGTATATGAGCGAGAGAGAGAGAGAGAGAGAGAGAGAGAGAGAGAGAGAGAGAGAGAGAGAGAGAGAGAGAGAGAGAGGATACTCACCATTTTGTCCTCTGTATTTTAGTCGCTCATCGTCAGGAGAAATCAGACGAGGTTCAAACTGGATTTTCTGTACCTTATTTAGTTTGGCGTCTATTTCCTGCCTCAGGTCCTGTAAAGGGCCACTTGTCAATACACATTGTCAAACAAGCATTTAGCCGGTATACTAACTACACATAGGGCTACATAATACGATGCATTAAAGTTATTATACATATAATATTATATAGTTAGACAGAAAAATACTTAATGCTGGAGGTTAGCGTTACCTTTGGCGCATTATGACCAAGAGGAACATGTGGTCCTCTCCGAGTCTTCATAGCAAATCTCATGACTTGCCTCTTCACCAAGATGAACAGCAGAACAAACACCTTAAGAAAAAGCAAGCAATAGGGTAGCAGTTTATGATAAAGTATCTAAAATGTTAACCCGGAGTGTTAATCCGTGTTATGATGCTGGGGCATCAAAGCATCCTGGGTAGTAATAGGTGTAGCCTTTAGAGTCCCGAGGTGCAGAGTACATTCACGAGATTACACAAAACTGTTTGTATTCACTCAAGATTGAAAACATTACTTCATCTAATTTTCCGGATTGTTTCTTCCTATTTACTTATTTCAAATGGAATTGAATTTACCAGACTTCCATAGGCCATCACCAGCACTACATTGACGCTTGACAGAGGCGAATCAGGTCGCATTTTGAAATCCTTCCTTTAGATCAACAAAGCTAAATAACCGCTGTACTTTTTAACGTTTTTACCTGTACGCAAGGCATATACTTTCATATCAACCACGTTTAAAACAATGAAATGTTACTAAATGATAAAAACATCGCAAACACCGGAGACAACTTTCGACTAAACTGTTTTGTTGACATCCGGGTTAATCACGTGACACGTATTACACTTCCGCGTCTCTTCTGCCACCTGCTGGCCAAATACGTCCCGAATTACTGCTTTGTAAATAATAATAACGACGGACACTTTTTGAATTTGGCCCATACACTAACTGTGAATTATGTGTTTCCCAACAGTATTGGTTAATGGGAAAGCTGAATATAGCTTACATTTCACCACCACTTCCCCCCACTTTACATTAAATTGAATCCATTCTAGCCTATCTCCTCATATTCCTACTGGATAATGATCATAATAGACTTTTCGTCACTGTCACCCCCTACCAATAAAACTATACTGTATCACATGGTGGCTTGGGCATGGAGCTGTTGAAAAGCCTACACCCTGTTAGAGTCAGACTTCAAAGACTGTCATAGTTCTGTGTTAACAAGGCATTGATTTGCATCTGCAACTGAAACAGAGAGCAGCATTCTTATGTCGGAAATGCGGGTGGGTGTTTGAAGGGGCTGCTAGAGGAACACTTTGCTCTGCTCCCAATACTTATCCCTCTCCTGAGAAGACACCACACAGCCATTTTCTGCATGTTTGATTGGTTGGGATCATTGGACCAATGGATCAATAACATCGACTCTACTTATAGATCCGAGCTGACCAACGACGTGAGGAGGACATGGTTGGTGTGTTTCGAAAGAGGAAGTTTCCACTTTGAACCTCCACATGCATGGAGGTGAGGGGGCTGGCGGGTCTGGCTGGGGCTGTTGAAAGTCAATGATGGATATTGAGATGGGAGTGACAACACCACGCAACAGCAACGCAGCATCCGAACCAGAACTTCCTGTGTCTCAACAGAAGGGGCAGACACACTGCTGTGTGAGGCAAAACCAGAAGAGAAGACCAACTAGTGTAAGTATTAATAAACTTTATCTTGTCTCACATCTCAGTTTGAATTCTGCTGTTTTTGTTGTTGTTTTAATGTTTAAATCTTTCTGTCCCTCTTTCTATGAGATTGGCTTGTCTATTTGAATGGCTGCATGTAAATATTCTTTATCTATAAAATTATAATTTTTCTTCATCTTATTGTACGTAAAACATGTTGCAGGTCAATGTGGTGTGTGGTAGAATATTGGGCCACAGCTTTCTTTTAATGTTGTCCAACATGTTGAACCAACATAGTTGGAGCCTTTACCCTACTCTATAGGTCCAAAGGGAATAATTGATAGTGTACCTGTTCTTCTAGTTTAGTAGGTAGTATGCATGACTAATAGACAAACAATCTAAAATATGTCCTTAAAAAGTTGCACTTTGACAAGAAGTTGGCTTCATGATTCTGGTTGGTTCGCAGAAACTACTATATCATAGTGCTCTTGTTATTATACCTATATGTGATACCCCTTCAGCCCTATTGATATCTACATAGAACGTAGGTAACCGGACACTAGTCTTTCTCGACTACTGGCTAACTTACAGATTTGCTCCTAGTGTTTAAATGAGCTCTAACCCTAGCTTGGCCTTTTCACTTACTTCACATTAGCTTGGCATATATGTGTCTGGCTTTTGTGTGATGGTTGTCCTAGTTTCACTTGATCACCGGAACTGTATAGGCCCCCCGAGGCAACAGGATAATGATATCACGCAGAGAAAACGATCGGATGGTTCATGCTTATACAAATGTGTGTGTGTGTGTCTGTGTGTGTATGTGCGCGTGCATGCTTTTGTGTAGCCTGAGAGTGACACATGACACATTGATCGAGTGTGGAATGCAACCCTATGAGAAGAGGACATCAACAATGGAAGGGGTGGAGAGAGGCACAGACAGAGAGCGAAGGCGAGAGAGGGAGAGACACAGTGGAGGAGAGGAAAAACCAGTGTGGCAGGTTTACGTCACTGTACAGCATTCATCACGCCAGCCTGATGGACGGAAAAGGCGCGGCAGGGACAGGGGGGCCGACGTTCCTCATGTAGTGTTCTGCGTGAACCCAGCCCTGCGGTGTGGCGCCAGACCAGAGGTAGAACCCCCACCCCTCCTCAGAGCTTCTGCACCAGTGCCTGCTGGAGTCACCCAGTTTGCACATACTGCGTGTTTGTGCCTGTGTTTGCCTTTAGGTGTGTTTGCCTGCATGTCAGTGTGTGTGCATGCCTGTGTCTGCGTGGGTGTGTATGTGTGTGTGTTTGTGTGTGTTTTTTGTTTGTATGTGCATATTCATGTGTGTGTTTAAGTTTAAGTGTGTGTATGTGTATGTGTGTGTTATCTAAATGAGTGATGTGTGTGTGTGTGTGTGTTTGTTTCTGTGTGTATGTGCTTACTCATGTGTGTGTTTAAGTTTAAGTGTGTATAAATAAGTGATGTGTGTGTTTGTGTGTGTGTGTGTATGTGTACGTCATTTCTCTCTCTGTACATCTGTTCATTTTGAGGTTAAAGGAAATGCGATGGTGTTGCCCCGGTTACCCAGATGGGAGGCTTTGTGACTTAGCCAAGCAGGTGTGTCTGTAAGTTGACACTCACATGCGAGCGCAAGCAGCTCCTAGCTCATAAACACTGTCAGGGAGGCCAAGGAGGAGACATCAAATGGCCCACTTGTGTAGAACGGTTGGTGATTCTTCTCTTACCTTTGGTTTTCTCTCCTGTGTAGATTACAGTATTTGTTTTGCCTCCTTCAGGTGAATGTTGTTATCGATTGCTGGGATGACTGGAGTTGTACTTTTTGAGTGATCTGGAGGATCTGTCAATAAGCAATAACTTAGTTATTGCTTCTTCCACTGACAGGTATTACTGTGTTGTCATTGTATAAATGTACATATGTAGGTTTTGCATAATGGCTCATTGATCATCAGTAATATCTCGCTTTGAACGGCTGTACACTGGCATGCAAATCCATTCCACTTCCAAGCTATATGTTTATATTCTGGGGGGAAGAATAGAGATCCTTTGTGTTTGGACATTTTCAGTCAGTTACATTTGTTCATGAGAGGAAGCTAACATATGCTGATACACATAGTTTCTGCCTGTGGATTGCTGCCGAGTGAGTTCTTCCAGTTTTTCATTCAGATGAGTCTGACATGTAGCAGAGACTATGTTACTTGTGTAAACAACCGTTTAAGATCCATGTGTATGAGTAAGAGCATTGTTGCTCTGGACTGACGACAGTCATTGAGTCAGCACAGAGGGAATGACAGGAGGCAAGAACCTATTACAGATGATGAGATACCTGAGGGAGGTTTGTTTAGTTTTCACCACCAATCCTCTTTTTCCTGTCTTTTTCTCTCTTTTTCCACTTCCTCATTATGATTTTCTTTCCACGCCATAATTTCCTAAATCTTAATTTATTTCTTCCCATTGCAGAATTTTTTTCTCCTTCCTATTTTCTTTAGTTTCTGTCATCAAACAATTTGTTTCTGCTTCCACTGCCGCTCTTTAAACAATCCACAGTACTGTTTGGCGGGAGTAACCACAATCCACATATCACAACATTCCAGCCCAATCCCAGTACAGAACTTTATATTTGTGTGTTTCTTGTGCTTTTGCAGGCGTTGAAGACTGTTGTCCGAAGTTATCTTTGCCAATGAGGATTCAACAGATCAGTATCTTAAACCTGGAAAGACAGAACACCGGACTATTCAGAAGAGGAGACCAGAGAAGTCATTTTTGTCCTTCTGCCACAGAAGGGGAGAGAGCATCTACAGTGTCACTGGAATTCCATGGTGGTTGATACGTGCCCAAGTGTGCTGCTACTCTTGGTAACTATTAAAAGACAATTATAAGACTGCTGCTGCCGTGGCACTCTGTCAACTGTCTATGCCCTTGGAATATTGGCGTATGACAACACAAACAAAGTGGTGAACAGAGCAGATGCAGGCTCACATACAGCCCAACCCTGAGGAGTAGCATTCACTCCTTCCCAGTGGTATTTGTTATTACCCCAAAGGTAGCTTTTCTTCACGCTTCCGACCATGGACATGCCTCTGCTCTGCAACCCCGTGAGTGAGTACAACAAGAGGGGGACGGGAGCCCATGTCATAGTTGACTCTGAAAGTGCTCCCTCCTACAGACTCACGCGCATTGCAGGCAGAAGGAGAGTCATGCCAGCAGACAGGGACAGGGTCCACACTAAGTATTTGACTGAGAGGGACACCCCGATCCCTGGCATAAACAGGGAAGATCACACCCTTTGTGGAAATCAAGCCTGGCTTGCCAATCGATCCAGTAGCATTACTATAAGCGCGGACAGGCGAACATTGTTGTCTGACCGGATAACCCAGAATGGCTCTGAAAGCCAAGCACCTTGCGTCCGGGGAAGGACCAAGTGGAGGAGGAATTTCCTACCAAGTAGGAGCAGAAGCTTGGACTGGATAGAAGACGCCCCCAGCCCAGCCCAGGCCTCCAGGACCGGACCTCTGACACTTATTTCAGGTTACCAAGCGGGCCTGGTTAGCAACAGGTCCGGGAGTTTGGAGAGAGGTGGCCCCAAAGACAGAGCCAGAGCCGTGGTCACTGAGGGCCGCGTCATGGCTAGGGCAAATTCTCTTAACTCTGGAGGTTCGGCCAATGGCCATGGAGAGAGAATCTCAGTGGGAAGAAATTTAGAACCTAGAATGAGACTTTCGGGTCATGCTGTGGAGAAAAGTGAATGGGGCCAATCTCTCCCCATCAGGATAGGAGGAGGCCAGAGTATCTGGGAGAGAATTGAGAAGCTCTACCCGTCCAAGGAGCCCGGTAAAACGAAGGGATTTGTTCGGACGAAGCACCTATCAATCCCTGTGGGAGACTGGCCACTGTATGGTGGAGAAGGACGTGCCACTACAGCTAGAGGCGAAGGATTGAGCCCTAATTCCTCTTTCTCCATCTCTAACCCCACTACCTATCAGTGTCGACGGCCCTATGAGTGGGGATCAGGGGGAACGTTCCCTAGATGTTTCTCCAGGGGAGAAACAAACAGCCTTGATTTACAGCAAAACAGTAAAACCTCTTCATCTTCACCTGATTGCAAAAGCTCATTCAATTCAGAAGATTCTATACCTTCAGTGTCTCCAGTGCCAGATTATACTTGGAGAAGATCAGGGATGCAGTGGCAGAGTATGTTCCAGGAAAAGCTCCTAGAGAGAAGTAGCGTTCAGTGGGACAGAGGCACACGACAGTTAGGCACCAGGTCTCTGGACAGAGGCAGAGCCAAGCTCACTAAGAACTGGGCTGCGCAAGAAGCGGGAATTATGCTCTGTGCCATCAGACAACCACAGCCTCCCCTAGAGGAGGAGTCTCCAGCTCCCTCCCCGGACCAGCCCGGACATACGGATGGGAGGGCAGGGAGAAGTAAGGAGGAGAACGGGACAGCAGACGCCGTGGAAGGCAGAGGTGGTGTGGAAACAACAGGCGGGACAAGCCACAGATTGAGGAACGTTGAGCTGAAAATGAGGTCAACGGAACCAGAAAAAGAAAAGGAAAGAAAAGAGATGCAGAGTGATGCCAGAATGCTTGGAGAGAAAATGACAGACAGGGAAGGAAATGGAGCAGTGGAAAGTAGCAGCGTGACCGAGGACGTGTTTGACTCAGGCTCTCCAAATATCGCCCTCGGACCAACAGTGAGGAAGGCAGCGCCACAGAAGCTAATCATTCCCTCCGCGGCCAGCGTGAGGAATAAGATCCACCAGTTTGAGAGTCTGAGTCAGAGAGCCAGGAGCTCCGCAGCAGGCCAGTTCCCCAAGCCCACCAGGACCTTCTCGGTTCCAGCTCAGCCCAGTTGGGTCAGTGAGGGGGTGAGAAGGAGTGCGTCAGAAAAAGCTTTGAGCAGGCTCAGGGGAAAGAGGGAGGAGGTTGGAGAGGGGACAAGGTATGAGGATAAAAGGAGAGAGGAGGAAGGGAACACATCAGAGGGCATCTCAGGGAGATGCAGACAAGGGAGTCTGGACGGGATTCAAAGTGAAAAACAAGAGAAGTATCAAGTTGCACAGAGAAGCTCGAACCAGAGGTATGAATTTATGGAGGAGGTTGGAAAAGAAATAAACAGCAGAGGTGTTGACGTAGTTGAAAGCAGAGACGTGGCTTGCAGCAGAAGCAACTTTGTGGAGGTTTTTGGTAAATATTCAATGCAAAAGAATGAACTGGAGATCCCTTTGAACAGACAAGCCAGAAGCAAATTATATATAGATGAGACAGACGTCTGCAAAGCCACCGACCCTGAAAGGCCAAGTAAGAGAGATGGTACCTCCACTCTTACATTAAACCTTCTTAATCACGTTGACCCCTCCTCCAGCAGTCTAGAGCTAATGGGTGATCAGAACCAATCTCTTTTAGGCATGTCTTCCCATGTCGTCGACGGGGACAAGACTCCAACTAACATTCCCTGGGACTGGCCTTTTCTTTCACACCACCCTCTGCCAGAAGAATCCACTCCCACCAGCACCACCACCATTGATGGACCAGAAGAGAAAAGTAACAGTGCCTCTGAATCCTATGAGCAGACACATTCAACACAAGAGCCAAGTCCATACAGGAGCCTAGTTGACCTGGCCCCTCCTGTTGCCACGGACCCCTATCGCAAGGGGAAGAAACGGGACGAGGACCTGAAAGCTTGGGTGGCCAGCGTGAACCAGAAGATTGAGGGCTTGAGCGACGATGATGAGGATGATGATGATGATGGCACAGAGAAAGATGATGACTCCAACTATGATTCAGACTCAGCAGACTCCTCAGTGACTGTAACCAGTAACATGAGCCAATCGGATCGCAGGAGCTTCTGTGTGAGGTTGGTTGACAAAGCATTATTATTACCTATCAACCTAACTTGCCTAGCTTTTCCTACCTTTTTTTCGCCTGCTTTTAGGATTTATATGTTAGGGCCGGCCTTTAAGGATCATTTCGGGATATTAAGACCTGCAACTTATTTTCCCATAATTCTGGGTCTAAGTGACTAATTGGGGCAACAATTGTTGGCAGTGGTCCAGTATGGATGTGCTGCAAGATAACCCTTAGGGGCAATAGCCCCCCGCCAATGTACGTCCTTTAGAAGTGCTTGCGTTTGTTACTGACAGGCTCAGATTGTTATTATAAGTGTCTGACAACATTATGGAAAGGACCCCTACAGAGAAATACAACCTTTGTCTTTACCTTTCACTTGATCCATTCTGCTTGTTGTTATGTCTAACCGAGTATTGCTCAAGTAGAAGTCTCGCTCTGATATATATAGAATGTATATATAGAGTGTAGAGTTGTTGCAGGAAGAGAACTGTGGAAACGTGAGTGAGAGTTGGAGAGAGGAGTGCTGGCAAGAGTTTGTTGTGTTGGACAACAGAAAGCATGGCTTAGTGTTATATTCACCCAAATATTTGGGAGAAGGAAGGTTGAGGATGTGTACAAGTTCTTAGAGCACGACTTCCCGTTGAGTGATACTTGGTTAGACACAATAACAAACAGACTGGATTAAGCAAAAGGTAAAGACTAAAGTTTTATTTCACTGTAGGGATCCTTTCCATAATGTTAACAGACACTTATAATAACAATCATTGGAAGAAACATCCATTGACGGGGCGCTACTGCCACAAAGGGGTCCATTGCAGCCGTTTCACGGCTGAGGGCTGAAGCGTTCTCGCTCAATACTGGACCAGCGTCAAAAAGTGTTGTCTGTATTAGTCAATTAGACACAAAATGATGGTCTAGGTTGAAAAATCACGAAGTTATCCTTTAGGTTTCAGATCAAACATAGTCTATTATTATCTTATTATCCATCTTTTATCCATCTAAATAATAAACATACATGTTAAGTAAATCAAATACAAAACATCTCATGATGTTCTTTTCTTTAGTTATTCCAAAAAGTCCTGCATGCAGGCTGGTTGGCTGAGGCCTGAATAAGAAAAGAAAAGAGAAAAAAGCAATGCATGCACACTTCTCTTATTTTCTTTGTGGTTGTGTCTAGCTCAACAGGTAGAGCATGGCATTAACACTGTTAACGTATATGCACAGTATTGTAGACTAAAGTGTCAAATGGCATACAGTGTACTCTGCATCTGAGCGCTCACCCCCTTCCCGTGCCGCAGCCTTGCAGACCTGTGTAACTTCGGGGGAGTGGACTACGAGTCAGGGAGTGAGAGTGAGGTGTGTCTCCCCGGGCGCCGCTCAGCCTCCCTGAGCTCCGACACCTCGGCGTTCTCCTGCGTGTCAGTGATGCCCACCGAGGAGCTGGATCGCCTCCTGGCTGACGTCAGGAGCCTGGACGATAACTCTCTGCAGGTAGCCGCATAGGGTGTGAGAGGACGGCCGAGACCAAGGCCTCAGAGATGTTAAAGGACATTACGGATGATCAAGCCCACATAACCGTCTCTCCTGTCTTCACTACAACATTACTAATATCATTTGTAAAAATGACTTTGTTACTCATTCTGCTGAAGAGCGTGTGTGCGCACTGGGTGCACCCCCGCCAGAAATGTAAATGCTGCTAGCGGTTTGAGATACTGCTGCTAAAGTTCAACTGCTACTAAAGTGCTACTGCTAACTGTTTACTTTCATGACGAGGGTTCACTCCCTCGTGCAAAGGTCTTCAGCAGGATCGGTAATATAAAGTCATTTCGGCAAAATATATTGATAACAGATGTTTTAACCAAGCAAGGAGAAACCGCTACGATGATTTCATCGCCAGACTGGTGTTTTCCTTTAACTGTCATGTCCAATGGATGCTCAAAAGGATACATTGAGTGTTTGATGTCAATCTGCCTGTCTTCTTATCTACCTGTGTAGAACTACAATGACGTGGAGGTGGTGGTCCTCCATAAAGACATTGGAGTAGGGCTGGGCTTCAGCATGGCAGGAGGCGCAGACCAGAACAAGCCAATCACTGTAAGGACAAAAAAAGAAAACACTTATTAGTTGCGGTGTGTAGTTGTAGGTGTGTGTGTGTGTTTTCCACCTGTGTCCTGATCTCCCATTCTGTGGGGTCCGATCTTTCCTCCAGGTCCACAAAGTGTTCCCCCTGGGGGCTGCAGCCCAGGAGGGCTCCATGCGGGCGGGTGACCAGGTCCTGTCCATCAACGGCACAACCCTCTGCGGCTCAGGACACTGGGAGGCCACCCAGACCCTGAGGAAGGCCAAGAGCCGTGGAATGGGGGTGGTGGTCCTGAAGAGAAGTGGGGTCCTCGCTCCCTCTAAAGAAAGAGATGGGGTGGATGAGCTAGACAGTGCACAGATTCAATCCAGAGACACAGGTAAGGGTCCATCATCGGCATTGGCTCATAAGTGAGGTGATTCACTTGATCAGATAATAGGTACCTTGACATCACTTCACCAGGGAAATTGAAAACTATTGCTCTGTAGACCTAATGTGTGATAAGCAAGTGTTTTATTTGGCTGTGTGTGCGTTTGATTTTCTACCAGGTCAGCATATCTGTGTACAGTTGGAGAAGCAAAGCAGGGATCTGGGGTTCAGCCTGGAGGGCGGAGTGGGGTCCAGTCTGGGGGACAAACCGCTCAGCATACAGAAGGTCTTTCAGGGTGAGTCATCATCACAGTCTCCATAGTCTTACTCTTCCCTTAGAATCCGTCACAGAGACACCCTGCGTCCAGCGGCTGTCTGTTTGTTGGTGGAAGGGAGAACATTGTAAAATAGCCGTACACATTATTAACTCTGTCATGTGTCATTACAGTCCAATATACTGAAGTTCAAGTGAATGCTACTCAATGTTACAAATTCCTAAAACTTTTATGTTCATTATTTAATCAATGTATTTAAAGGAATAATTCAGGCGTAAACACTTTGATAAACATCTACAGAAATCGAGTTCTATAGACGCCGAATACTTCAAAGTGAATACTACACAAAATGGTCGGTTATTACCTGGGGTGCGTTGTACTTTAACAGACAACCCGTAAAAAAGTCAATAGGCCATAGTTTATCTTTAATGTCATCTAGATAGATTTTTATTGAATGAATTTGATTTCTAAATGTGCACTAGATGTAATCTTGTATCTTGTATCTTGTAACCAAGTATATGATGGAAAATGGCCAGCCCCTAACTAACTTGACCTTTGACTTGGTACTACTACTGAATGCTTTTGACCTGCTACCTTTGTATTTTAAGGAGGTCCAGCTAGTCAAGTGCTTCCTGGGGATGAGGTGGTGGAGATTCATGGAGTGAACACGACAGGAATGAGACGCCTAGAAGTCTGGACTTTGATCAAAAGTCTGCCCCCTGGCCCTGTGGATGTGATACTTCGCCGTCCTTTATAGACATTGCAGACATAAAGGTGAATGACAAAGTAACCTGGGAACTTTGCTTTTGCTGACTTTCTGGGCAGAGATGCAAGATCATCTGCCTTAAAGACTGTCACCAGTAACAAATAGGCTTGGTCCTCTTACCAGCTTAACTATTTTAGAAGGAAATAAGAAAGGAATGAAGGAGAAACAGAAGGAACGATGAAGGAAGGCATATTTTCAACAACATAGCACTGAAGAAAAAGCCTATTAGCCTATGGATCACTGTTACAAAGGATGTAATATATTGTGAATAGAAGACGAAATATGTTTAAAACTATTGTGTTTACTTAATAAATCCTAAATTAAACAAACATTGATTGATGCATGTGTTCAATTACAACTATACAACTTAAATCCAATAGGGGTGTATTACTTAAGAATATATAGCAATATATCAAGCAATCAATTCATCATGATATATATTTATTTACCATTATAATGTATTATTAACTTAACAAAACTTTTAAAAGTTAAATTTGAGACAGTCAAATATATACAAATAGTGTCTCAGACCTCCTATGTTATAGCAGAACGTCTGGGGGGGGACGGCCCAGAGTGTCACCCAAGACCTTATTATA
The DNA here is from genome assembly GCA_900323295.1 of Molva molva. Lineage (NCBI taxonomy): Eukaryota > Metazoa > Chordata > Actinopteri > Gadiformes > Lotidae > Molva > Molva molva. The sequence continues at coordinate 21,355 of OOFG01077197.1, forward strand.
TGTACACTGTAAAAAAATCTGTAATATCACAGAATTTTCCCTGTTAATTTTAAAATACAGGAAAATATTGTTAACATTACAAAAATAGACCGTGAATTTACATGTCTAATGTAAAATAACATGAAAAACATGTAACTGTGAATAACCATAAAAGTCAATTTATTTGAAGAAAATTATCTTTTTTTTCCACACAAAGAGACTGTTAAAATACATTTGCAAATGTATCATAATTTTTCAATTAGTTATTTTTGATTAAAAAGATGAAACTGTTAAATTGAAGATTAATACTGTATATACGTTTCAAAATTAGAAACTATTAGTAACAATTAACAGTCAAATAAGTAGCCTATGAAGGGCAAGGCCAGTCTGTTTTCTTTTAAAATCGGAATCTTCCAATAATTTTGAACAACAATGGCAACGGTCAGGGGGGAGGAGTTATCTATATGTAGCGCCGGGGGGCGGGGCTACAGTTTATGCCATGTTCCCATCATGCTTTGTGTGTGTTTTTGTTAGGGGCAAACCGTAGTGCAGAGCGTGGTTCGTTTCATCGAGCCCAATGTTAGTAGTGAACGCTTAGTGAGGCCTTTTATGTCTGATTGTTTCAACTAAGCAATAAATTGACTGAAAGCATTTACGCCTCTACGTCTATGATCGGCACAGATGGCGCGGTCGACAGAAACAACGAGGCGGTCGCTGACGTTAGTTAACGGGACACTTTCGACTTTAGTACGGAGGAGCCAATGTGGATTTGTCATCCTTTGGAGAGAACGTGGGGACTTCTACTAAATTAAAAAAATCGGGCGACATTCGGTGTTATATGATTTTATAACATTAAATAGACAAGATTTTCACGTAAAATTATATAAAAAAATCCAACTTATAACAGCACTCTTCTGCAATTTTAGCCTGATAATTTGTATTATAACAGTGTTCGACCATATTTATAGGTAATGTACTTGTTTATATAGGTGTAAATATCCTTCATTAAACATTAGAAAGCCAAAACAATACACAAAATCTCATGTAAAATGAAAGCTACAAACTATTTTAACTATGGAAAATAACTATTTTTACGACACAGTTATTTACCGTTATTTAACGGTATTATTCTGGCGCCCCAGCTGCCAGAATATATTTTTACAGTGTATTTAAACACAAAGTACTTTTCTTTAAAGTACATTCATAAATCAAGTGCAAATTAAATTTTGTTTGAATAATAGGTCATGGATTTTATATCAAATCAGCGGAATCAAAGCATCCAGTTTTGGTTGTGGATTGTTCTGACATGAGAAGCCTGAGGCCTACATGACAATGAGCTGACCTGGGGCTCAGAGGACAGGCACATTTAACCAACCTTGAGCTCTGGCTCTGTAGTTATTCTAACATTTAATGTGGTGGGATTATTCCATGTACTGGTAAGCATTTATCCATTCTACAAGGGAAGGGCTACGACACTGTCAAGATAACATTCCAAGATACTTTCAAGATTCAATGATGTTTTGAAAAACTAAACTCAAAGTCACGTTTTGGCCGTTATCATGTCACTTTTGACACTTTAGATGTTCTCAATCTCACAATTGCTTACATGACTGTTATCAGCAGGTCTCTATTTACTATTACCATTAGACACTTACATAATCATTAGTGGACCATAGTTCAGTGTAGAGATGGTGACGTTTCATTGATGACATTATCTTCAAGTAGATACAGAACTATGCATTTTTTTAAAGATTTTGTACTTGAACTATGTACTTGAATGTTTTTTTCATTCAGTAGATCAGATTTAAATGTATGTCTAGGAAGGATGATTTGAAAAGCTTGATTTAAATACATAACTATGTCATTGCATATAAGAGCAAAAGCTATTACATACTAATGTTAACATCACCGAGTTGGAGCATGTAATCCCATGTTAATATTTACATAGACCAGTAATGAACCTTATATGTCACACTGCCAATATGACTGAATGATTCAATTGAATAAGGGATTTTAAGTTGCTTCTTTTTTTATTACATCCCTGGGCTTTCTACATATGTTATCAGTTAATATAGGGTGATATGTACGATGCTAACAACCCTGTTCATAACTTTACACTCTTGGTGTACACAAAAAAGCAGCCATTTGACAAGGGTCAAAGTCCTTAAAGCTGTCACTATTTGCATATCAACGGATGGGAGGGAGAGGGGGTGGCTGGGGGGCTTACTGTTCAGAGAAACAGAATCTCTCCGTTTATGATCTCCAAGTCAATTATAGCAAGATATTAGCGCAATATACCTCTTACAGGGGAGATTGTGTGACTGTGTCAGCAAATCATCACCAAGTTATTAAAGCAGCCTAATGCTGTCCAACCGTACTCTGGTGGTTAATGTCTCAGTCCAGGTGGAACAGAGAGCAGGGAGTCAGTGAAAGCACTGGCAGAATGCAGTTAACATGACTCTTTGAATTACATTGAGACGATCATTGCAATCCACCGCGGATAGAGAGAAAGACTGGCAAGACCTCCTGGCACACAACAGAGGAGAGAGAAGAGCTCACCACGGTTAAGGGCATACAAGAGCCAGGGCTGGATGAGAAATTAGAATTCATTATTATTTAAGAGCCAAGTGACTTACATCTCTGACAATTTACTGTCAGAGATGAGGAAACTGAGGGTGAAAAATGCGCTGATACGAGAATGCATGGCGGAGCTCCTTGGAACCTTTGTCTTACTGGTAATTGACTTACAGTGATATTACCTTTGTTGATCTCAGCGATACGTTTTTTACCAATTACATACATTTTTGAGGTTTGTCCTTTTTTAAATTATTGCCACTTGAAATTATGCTTTTATAGTTCTGATTAGTAGAATTATTGTCTGTTGCTTGTTTTAATCTGCTCAAATTGTGTATTAAATCCTGAAATACACATCCATCTTTAAATCCTTAAAAGTATTTTGAATGCTGCAGGTTTACTTGTAATAACATCATGAATTATGAGTTGTGTTTGTCCTGCAGGTGAATGTCAACATAACGTTTGGTCCCATTTAGCCTTGCCAGGGTTGTATTACTACTAACTCAGCCATCACCTGAGGAACTGGTTTATGATTATACAGCACTCCCTGATCTGTGCCTTGTTATAAAATAATTACTGACATACCATCATTTTAAATTAATAGCTTTATTGCAGTTATTGTTCCATGACCTTTTTAGATTTATTTTAGATAACGTGTCCCTTGAGAGGTCATTCTTATACCACCTCATAAATAGAAAGCTTCCTTGTAGCTCTGAGGTTGTATGGAAGTTAAGTCTATTTATATTAAATTAGTGACATTAAGGCATACGCTTTTTTTCTATCTTAATGTTATTAGTGGGGTGGGGGGGTTAAGTGGTCTTTTGTATGTATATATCGTGTGAGTGTGTGTGTGTGTGTGTGTGTGTGTGTATGTGTTTGTGTGTTTGCTGTGTATGTGTCTGTGTGTTTGTTCATAAAGTGACCTTTGCAACTAGAATGTCTGTTACCTCTATAGTTCTGTCCCAGAATTACTCTTACCCAACTTCACCAGCCCCTGACCCAATCCTTGTCTTTTCTCCTGGTTCCTCCTGGTTGGCAGATGTTTGGCTGTGCGGCAGCAGCACAGGTCAAGACCAGCAGAGAGACCAGAGGCCAGTTTCTCTCAGTCAACATGGCCTTCTCTGTTGGGGTGATGTCAGCAATGTACCTCACCATGGGCGTCACTGGTAAACATAAATCCAAAATATCTCTTTGAGTTGACTGCATGCCTCTGTATGAGCCAATTTAGATTTAAGACCGTTCCCTACTCACTCACTTTGGTTGTTTAGTTTCAAAATCTTGCTCTCTTCCACTGTTTTCTGCTCTCTTTTCAACTGTTGAATCTTATCTACAGAACCGTAAAATGGATCATCTAAAAATCCAATGAAGAGCATATTTCCCAAAAATGTATAACAAAATCCTCTAATGGTATAATTATCAATTACAGATTGATGAAAAATATTGTTATAATAGTAATGTAATATTGCCAACAGCCAACAATGATTAACTGGTGCTTCAACTGTCAATGTTCCAAAAACTAGACATTGCATAATATAATCATATTAAATCCTACTCATTATGCTGGCTCACACTGTGAGATGTAATTATGCTATTATTCAACCAGCGCTGGCGCTCTTTGCTGCTAAAGCCATTAAAGATATGATGTAAGAGTGGCTGGTTTCCTCCTTTGTCTAAAGGATTGCGATTTTGTGTAATTGCAACAGTACTAACTATGTTGTAACGAACTACAGATAGTAGTTCGTCCTGGACTCAATAATTGTGTAAAACACCGTACATAAAACTACCTGTCTAATGACCGCTGTGTCAAGATGAACTGAGTCCGTTTGGGAACCCACTCTCTCTCCTGTCTGTATCCATATGTCTCTTGCTCTCCTCTGCTGTATAGGTGCTCACCTTAATCCTGCTGTGAGCCTGAGTTTTTGTGTGTTGCGCAAGGTTTCCTGGACCAGGCTGCTTCCGTACTCTCTCTCCCAGCTGATGGGTGCCTATCTGGCATCTTGCCTCGTCTTTCTGGTCTACTATGGTGGGTTTCGTGTAAATATTACTGTATAAAATATTGCAAAGGAAATGCACAACAAATACACAACAAATGAACAATATTGTAAACTGTATTAAAGGTTCACCTTAAAAGGTGCTTACTTAGTACAAAACACTGGATAATAAATAGATAAATAATATAAAGCAGGCCTTGGCACTAGCCTATTGTAGTTCAATTGTTGTCATTCATGAATTGCATTAAACCTGCACTCTGTCACTTTTCTACTACAGCTATTAACGTGGCCATCCACGAGTCAATCCATCCAGGAAATGTTTCTCTATAAATCACTTTATTCTGGTCCACCCTTGGTGTTTGAATTTTATGTTAATGATTTGACCATGATTACATGATAATAGCACAGCCATTTCAGGCTGTATTTATTGTATTACTCTAACGTTTTTCAGAAGCCATAATGGAGTTTAGTGGAGGTGTGCTGACTGTGTACGGACCCAATGAGACCGCGTCCATCTTCGCCACATACCCCTCAGAATATATCTCTCTCAGCAGAAGTTTCCTTGATCAGGTCAGTTTGAGATTAGATAGGAGTAATAAAGTTGTAAACATTAGTTATTGTTTTGATAATAAGCAATACCGTTTTGCTAGCATCGTGACTTAGCTAATGGTGTATGGTCTATCATCTCCTCAGGTAGTCGGAACAGCCATGCTGTTGTTATGCATTCTGAGTCTGGGTGAGAAGAGGAACACACCGGCGCCCCCGGGTCTCATTCCCCCCATAGTGGCGACGATAGTCCTGGGTATCGCGATGTCAATGTCAGCTAATTGTGGAGGTGCAATAAACCCTGCGCGAGACCTGGGACCACGGCTCTTTACACTCACAGCCGGCTGGGGCGTCGAGGTCTTCACGTATGTTTCAAACAAGATGGATCAAACGTCTGCAAAACACACTCCAAACTAACTACAGTGTCAAAACAAAGGATCAAGTAAAAGTATATTTGGGCATGAGTGTTGCTCAGGGCCCTTCTTCCTATGTTGAATGACCCCTTCCATCCTCTTACCCTGTCCATCAGGTGTTACAATTACTGGTTCTGGGTGCCACTGGTGGCTCCCATGATAGGATCTGTCGTGGGGACTGTGACGTATCTGATCTTCATCGAATGGCAGCTCCCTGACCCCCCCTCGGACCTGTCCATCCCTCCCACCCCCACCAAGGACTGCAAGGAGCTCCAGGCAGCGATGGGAAATGGAGTAGAATTGAAGATGGCCCATTTCTGAGCCGAATATGAACTGAATATGAACGCATAAATCCAAATCCTTAGGATGGTAAATGGACCGCATTTAAATAGCTCTTCTCTAACCTGGGGCCACTCAAACCACTTTACAATTAGTGCTTCACATTCACCAATTCATACACACATTCATACATTGAAGGCGGTGTCAACGATGCAAGTGAACAGCCAGCTCGTCAGGTGCAGTTATGGTTAGGTATCTTGCGCTGGGACACCTCTACACTATAGGAGGAGCAGGGGATTGAACTATCAACCTTATTGACAGAAGAAGCTTTAAAATGGACTTGTGACTACCCTATGGCTCTCTAGTGAGAACAAGCAAGAATACAGTGATGTTTATTTTGAGGATCTACTTTTCAATCTTGTAAGATGTAGATCATAGATGAGGATGGTACTCTGCACCGGAAGACATGCAAAAACACACACACACTCACACACAAACACACATAACCAAAAACACACAGACACACACACATAAACACAAACACACACACACTCACACACAAACACACATAACCAAAAACACACAGACACACACACATAAACACAAACACACACACACTCACACACAAACGAACCATCAATATTGTGGCTCTATTTACTGCATAAGGTAAGCCGCATGGGTTAAAGATGACCAGGTTTCACGTTGGTTGTGGAGGCGAGTGTTTCTGGGGTTTCTCAGCGGCTCCCCGTCTCGTCCCTTGGACGGGAGTG